>LPNX010873850.1:278514-287864 GCA_001517045.1 Pseudotsuga menziesii | reverse complement strand
ACTATCATTTAACCAAGTTGACAAAGTTTGACCAGGTTGACAAATGATACACAACCGTAGGTTCATTAAAGTAAACCATTGTTAAGCAAATTTGAACAATAGTTAACCATGGTGCATTCCTTAGGTAATAAAAGTGAACCATGGTTTATTAATGTAAAACATGCTTTACTAAGTCAACCATATCCAACCATCGTTCACTAAAATAAACCATGGCCAAACAACAACAACTTATACTTGACTATGGTCAAAATTAGTCATCCATGTTCAAGCATGGTCAAACTTTGTTAACCATTATTCAATATGATAAAAAATGGTCAACAATCTATTAACACCTTTAATTAACATGGTTAATGTGGTCAAACATAGTCAAACTTAGCTAAGCAAAGGAAACCATGCTTTCTGAAAGTCAACCATGGTTGACTAATTCAACCAAAATTAATGATGGTCAAATAATAGTCACTCAACCATACACAACCGAGTTTCACTAATATAAACCATGGTTGACCATAGTTGAACAATAGTCAAGCATGATGCATTAAGGTCAACCATGGTCGAACAATAATCACCCTTGCTTAACTATAGTTAAACTTAGTCAACCATATTTCAAAACAGGGTTAAAATTTGTTAGCTTAAGTTGATTATGGAAAAAAATATTCAACTATGATTTAGCACCTTTCATTAAAATGCTCAACTATTACTAATAAAAGTTAATTATTGTCCACTAGGATGCACTACAGTCAACTATGCATATAAAATAGTCAACCGTGGTTCACTATAGTTGAGCTTAGTTCTTCATGATTTGTCAACCATGTTTGACAATGGTCCAACATGATCAACCTTTTCTGACCAAAATAAACCATATTTTTCTATTGTCATTTGCTAGGATTGGAGATATTAATATGCATTTACTAGGATTGGATTGGAGTCTCAAGTAACACATCACCAACATTCTTTCCTTACCTCTTTGCATATTTTGTTGCATGCCGTTGGACACATAGAGTCACATATATGGAACATATTTCCCTTCAGAATGTATCCAATACCGTTGCCAATAGACATATTTGGACATTTTATCCGAGGTAATATTTTATCCAACTTAAAGTACATATTATTATCCTCTAGGGCAATAAAAACTTCATTCATTTTGCATAATTTAGCACCAACATTTGAAACATCCATTAGATAGTCCATTATCACTTAAAAGTTCACATCATGAGATACAAGATGCTTTTTCTTCACAAAAGCAATCAATGTTAATTGGTTGCAAAACAATTAAAGAAAATGTTGATGTATGGGGTTGTGCCCTCCTTGGCTAGGTGTATCCTCCTTTATTAAGTGTGTTCTTCATCATTTCGTTCTAGTTGAAGTCAAAATCATCCTTATTTTTCTATCAGTTGAAGTTGAAAGCATCGATGTTTTCCTCCCCATTTAGGAATGGCTCAAGGGAAAGGAATTAAGTCTCAAAGAGATGTCTCAACTATTGATGTCATTCCTAGAGGGGATGTTGGAGCTAAATTGAGAGTGGAAAAGTGATAGATGCCCCACTGAAATAGAATGTTGAAAACATTACTCTGTAAATAACATGCTTCCTGGTGTTTATTATCATGTGGCCATAGTGTAAGGTGATGCACGACAATGGTAATGTGTTTATTATTATTGGTGCAAGTTAAAAATTTGGGCACTAGTACAAAGAGGGTCTCAAATTCTCAAGGATCCTATCCATCAATTGTCACTAAGGATCCCACAAGGAAGACTATAGGGTGTTAATCCTTTCATGCCAGACATGGGATGGATACATGGTAGAAATCAATTGGTGCACGTTTTATAGTTACACACTAGTATAGTAGGGGTACTATGACCTGCAATAATATTAGTCATGGATGATATTTGTGAACGATAAAAAAGGTTTCATTCACCATGTACAAACACATCACTTAATCCTTTTTTGTCTAAGAAAAAGGGGACACTTGGAACCTTTCTACTGGTATGGGTTATAAAGTAGTGTTTACGAGGAAAGGGTTATTTTACAACCACATGAGTCACAATTGTTAATCATTTCATTATCAATGATGGGGAAAAAACACAAAATAAAGTGGCTTAGGACTTACTCTAAAGGAGTGAAACCTAACATCCAATTAAAAAACACCACATGGAATGGTTTTTTTTTTAAACCAATAAGACACTTTAATAAAGAAATGAAAGGAAATAAATTAAAAAAATTAAAAACAAAGAACAAGGAGGAGGGTAAGGAATGAAAAGAAAAAGAAACCTATGCAACAATAGATGCACAATTTTAAAAATATTTTGGATTTGGTGCCGTGATAGTAGTGAAAATGAATTGGGGCTAGACCTAAAAAAGTATTAGTACATAAATTAAAAACAAAATGATACCACATCTCTGAAGCAGACATCGGATATGTGACAAAGTCTATATAAAAATTGAAGAGCATTCCAAGTTGCTTAATATATGGGTGATTTTCACATAGTCAAATAAATGCAAGATATTAGACATTTTCGAGTGGTTGCACTAGAAAAATACACTTAATCCAAACATGGAATTATAATTATGAGTAGGAAAGTTTTGTTACCCTCTCAATTTTGACATATTTTATTACAGGAACTTTAATTTAAGAAACTATAAGTTTTAATGAACTTTCAAATGTTTGAACATGTGGGGATTTTAGATTGACTATTACAATAAAATGTTGTAGCATACATACATGATCAAATTGACCATAAGTATAGAAAAAAAATTCAATGCAGTTGTCGAGGATTGAACTAAAATTATGTAGTAAACATTTCATGGAATGAATGTAATTATAGTAAAAAAATATTGAATACCATTGTTAAGGACCAAATCCGAGCCATCCACGTGATAGGAAAGGAAAGTGACCATTCTAGTACAATGATTGTATGAATTATATTGACCATTATAGTACAATGGTTATAACTTAACTTCTTTGCCATGCAAGTTGATTGTTTGGAATATTAAATCGACTAAATCCTATCAATAAGTGGCTGTAACTAGAATTGGAATTTGACGGGCAATTTTCCTGTTATAGGGAATTTCGCCAAGCAAATACAGGTAATTTTTTTTATAAAACTATATATTTAAATCGAAAAATAAGTAATCTAAACGTTTTTTTAATGTTTAACCAGTTTATTGTGTTTCACTGACACCTTCCTGTTGTGACTTGTGAGTCTATGTGTTATGTTGTTGATGATGTGATTCATGTTATTTGACTAATGTTGTTATTCTTTTATTTTGACAATATTCTATAAATCACTGAAAGATTCACCAGTTTTTACAATTTTTTATAATGAAGTTAAATATTCTCAAAGTTTTTACAACATTATATAATAAAATGAAAGATTCGTGAAGATTTTACAAGATTATATAATAAAATGAAAGATTCGCCAAGATTTTACAAGATTATATAATAAAATGAAAGATTCGCCAAAATTTTACAACATTATATAATAAAATGAAAGATTCGCCAAATTTTTTATATATACATATTATATTATTGATAAAATCGCCTTCAAATTTTCCTATATATCGGAGAGATTCGCCCAATTTTTATACATATAAATCTAGGAGGGGTTCTTAAAATCATCCCTACTGAGGAAGCTACTTATCACTCTAGTACATAATGTTTCAATGCATAGAGTATGAAAGGCAGAGGAAGAATGATGCTCCACTTCAGAGGGAGTGACTACAGAACATTCTGAGGTTCGACATGATACGACAAGATGGAAAGCTTACTGATGGTTCTAGGATTTACTGAGAGTAAAGCGGACTCCAACCTTTACTTCAAGGTTAAAGGAGGAATACTAGTGATGCTCATGTTATATGTCGATGACTTGTTCCTGACAGAAAAGAAGAACTCATTAAAGTTGCAAGAAGGAGACTTGCTGCTGAGTTCAAGGAGTTGGATATGATGCACTACTTTCTAGGCATGGAGGTGTGGAAGAATGCAGATGGAATCTCCCTTGGACACGAGAAGTATGCCGCATAGATCCCGAAGAGGTTCGGCATGATGGAATGCAAAGCCAACACCACACGTATGGAATCGAACCTGAAGCTATTGAGTGATGCTTCACCAGATTTAGTTGATGCTACAATGTATCGTTAGATGATTGGGTCCTTGATGTACCTGGCGAATACGAGACCAAATATTTTCTTTGTTGTGAACACATTGAGCCAGTTCTTGACAGATCCGAGACATGTTCACCTAATTGCTGCAAAGCATATTCTCAAGTACGTGAGGGGTACAGTTGATTATGGGATCAAGTATGAAGCGAATCAGAAGATTAAACTAGAGGGTTATGTGGATTCGGATTGGGCTGGCAGTGCCATTGATAGGAAGATCACTTTGGGTACTACTTCAATATGGGATTAGATATGATCTCATGGTTTAGTAGGAAGTAGTCCCACGTGGCACTGAGTGCAGCCGAATCAAACTATGTCGTAGCTTGTTCGCCTAGTTGTGAGGCAATGTGGCTGAGGAATCTACTATATGGTTTGTTGGATGCCACTTGTATATATTGTGACAACCAAAGTTGTGTGAAGTTGTGAGAGAACCCGTTGTTCCATGACAAGCGGAAGCATATTGAGATCAAATATCACTATATCAGGGATATGGTGCGAAGAGGAGCAGTGAATCTCCAATATGTTACGACAGACAAGCAGATATCTGATGTGTTGACCAAGCCATTGGCCAGAGTGAATTTTGAGTACTTCAGGGAGAAGCTTGTTGTTCTCTAGATCAAGGTTCCCTCCAAGGGGAAGTGATCAGTCTGAGATCCCTTCTGACATGGTGGTAGGATTGGTTCCTCCCATGGTCATATGTAAGTGTAGAACCTTTCTGACATGGATGTTCGATGTGTTCCTCCCATGGTCAAATGTAAGTGCTGAGCCTTTCCGACATGGTGGCATGCTAGGCCTCCCATGGTCAAATATAAGTGCTAAGCCTTTCTAACATGGTGGAAGGCTGGGCCTCCCATGGTCAGATGTGAGTGCTAGGCCTCCCATGGTCAGATATAAGTTCTAGATGAGCCTTTTTGAAATGGTGGTAGGCTGGGCCTCCCATGGTTGCATATAAGTGCTGATCCTTTCTGACATGGTGGCAGGCTGATCCTCCCATGGTCTGATATAAGTGTTGGATGAGCCTTTCTGACATGGTGGCAGGATGATCCTCCCATGGTCTGATATAAGTGTTAGATGAGCCTTTCTGACATGGTGGCAGGATGGGTCTTCCATGGTCAGATGTGAGTGATGGGCATTTTTGACATGTTGGTCGGTTGGGCCCCCCATGGTCAAATGCAAGGGCTAGGTGTGCCATTTTGACATCGATTCTAGATGTGTTCCTCCCATGGTCATATATAAGTGTTGGGTGGGCCTTTTCGACATGGTGGTAGGTTCGGCCTCCCATGGTCGAATATAAGCGCCGAAGAAGATGAATACCTACATGCAGGCTAGGCCTACAACAACCATGAAAAAGGGTTTCCTCTATAGAACTTCCTATGACGATAAGAATTGAGAGATAGCACCATTTTCTTGAGATAGCGGGAGCAGTGACGATGATGATGATCTAGTGATGATCTAGCTTTGATGATGATCCGATGACGAAGACTTCTGCTGATGAATTGTGTCAAGAGAATACCTTCCTATTTAATGTTGATGTATTTGTAACTTCAGAATGTATTCACTTGTATATTTTATGTACTGTACCCCGATGTTCCTATGGGGAAGTATTTGTAATGTAATTGAGTCATGTCATACCCCGATGTTCCTATCGGAAGAATCAATAATGTAAACAAGTCATGTAAAGTCATAGAGGGTAACCCTCCTTATTGTTCAAGGGTTAAAATCCTCGCAGTTTCAGGGCACTAGGGTTATTACACTCTCCTAAAGAAGTCGGCGCTGGTAAGTTATTGTTAAGTGAGGCGAACATGTTGAAGTAGAAATAAAGTGAACATTCTTCCACACAATATTCCATTTGTGATTTTATCCATTTAAACATTATGTGCTTTATGTTTAAAATTGGGATTACTTTTTTTTTCTCTATGCAAGCACCATCATGTGAGAGCATACGCGTGAATTTCTAGGTGCATTCATGTTAAGAGGACGAAAATATTAACTTAGAGAGTTGTCCAGGCTGAAAATAGACTTTATCGGCAACTACAAACGCACCCATCCGCACCTACAAATGGATCACTGTTGCTTAGTAATTTGCTTTATCAAATGGCACTTTTATTAGTTTACAACACACTTCTTTTCTTCTTCGTAATATGTGGTGTCTCCTACAGGATTTGATAGTTGTAAAGACACAAAATCTTTATGTTCCAACAAATAGTTGTTGGCAGCGACCCGTAAACCAATTAACAAACATTTCGAAAAGGCTGTGAATATCTCTCGGAATATCTCTCAGGAATATCCCTCGGAATATGTATTGGAAAGATGGTGAACAGGCTATGTTCGTTTCTATGGCTTCCGTTTATCCTGTGCACAAATTATAATAAATTCTAAGTCCCACGTTTGATTTCCTCAAAGTCAAACGGCCGTGCCGAAGTCCATAACAAATATTGTGTGTTGATTTCTTTGATTTCTTCAAAGTCAAAAGGCCATGTCGAGTCCATAACAAATATTGTGTGTTGAATACGACCACATCAACCTAAAAGAAACGAAACCAAAGCCAGGAATGCTATCTGCAAAATTGTCAAAGGATGGCTTTGAATCGCTTATAAATACAGCTTTATTTCTCCTTTCTAAGCATTCACTCTACCTTTCATCTCTCGTTACGTTTAACTGGATAAACATATTGTTTCATCACTTTATTATTCTTTTGAGAATAAAGCACGTATTTCCTCTATATTGCCCCTCGACCGAAGCGAAGGCGTTTATTGAAATTATAACATGGCGGCAACGGGGGTTTATAGCATCATGATATGCATTTTGGTAATCTCTTCGCTCTTTCAAACAGCGATCTCCAGGCCTAATTTCCTCCACCAAGGTCCCACTGCTGACTCCAAACTTAAGGACACCTCCAATTATATGAATAACATCGACTCTGAATTAGTTTATATCCAAGCTGAGGCCAATAAAGCGCCCGCCATTGATATTAGTCTACTGGATCATAAACTTCCAAAGAGTGGTTATACTCCCTCGGCTCCTTCGGCCTGTCATAACATGGTCATAGACACGGTCGGCGCTGCACGTTATAGTTGCTGATGCAGATTAAGTTGAGAAGTTATTCCATCATTATTCACTTCAGATCTGCTAATTAACTATGACATCCTGGTGGAGGAATGAATAATCAATCAAAATCCAAGAGAGTCCAGATTCTGTTGACAATATATGGTTTTACAGTTGCAATCTTATCTTGGAATATCATGAAGTAATTCAACGATTACTCTTAGATACCACTACTAGTCCTGGTTTCATTACTTTAATGTATTGATCGCTTTGTACTGATCCATAAATATGAGCTGTCGATGAAAGAGTGTTGTTTATACGCAGCTATTTATCTTAAGCACATTCTCTCATAAGAATGGTTTCTATACATCAAAAATCTTATTCTATACAAAGGATATGTAAACATAGAAAAATATGAATACTAAATAAGAGAGAACTATATTTTTAATGTAGTTAATGAGTGATAAAAATTAAAAACTATATTAAAAATAACCTGCTAAAATAATTAAGAACTATATATCAAAAATGTTTGAGATTGGGGTCTAAGAAAGTACTATATGGATAATCTTATATATTCTAGGAGTCAATTTTTGTTAAGCTCCTTTTTTCTTTAGGTATGGGTCTCAAGGAAGTTTGAATTTAATTTTTCTTATGAGTACTTTAGTTGAGATGTAATTTCATTTTTAGGTATGGGTCTTAAGGAAGTTTGAATTTAATTTTTCTTGTGAGTGCTTTAGTTAAGTGTGATTTTGATAGTTTACATGTCTAAAAGTTGTAATTTATCATACCATGAAAACATTCTTTCATAAAAACATGGTTCTTAAGAAAAGATTGTATATACATAATAATAATAATAATAAAATATAAATATAAATATAAATTATGACTTTGATGGAACACTATTTTTAGTATCACTACAAGCTTGTTACCTATCCTTAGTAAAAAATAAAATAGTTTTCTTAATAATCATTGTCTTTTCTTTCAGAATTGATTTTGTTGGCTCTAAATAGTTATGGGTGTGTGCAAGAAGTTGAGGGTCTCTTTTGGCGCGTTAGATGCAATACAAAACTGAAAAAACAGACATCCATCAACTTGCATGGATATTTTGAGACACTTACACAATGAATGTTGCGATCGGTAAAAAACAAGAAATGTAGGAAATTGAATGACCTTTCCAAATATATATATTTTTTCTATTGAAAATGCTGTTAACTATCTAATGTTAGATAAATTTTAACGGGCACTTTTTAGCTTTGGGACAAATTATAAGGTATACGTTTTTGTGGGTGCAGCGTCTGAATGTCTAAATGATGGAATAAACTTACGAAAACCAGTATACATATAGACAACATATAGGCCTAGTGCACGACTATTTTTTCAATAATAAAAATAATATATATATATTTTTTTAATTATCTAAGAGATCAAACCTCAAAAACGGTATGTCAATTGTGGGTGCAGCGTTTGAATGCCTTAATGCAATTATTTGGAAATGGGTTTTTTATAGCATGTAGAGGTTGGCTTTCTTTAGTGCACCATACAATTTTTTTTTAAATGTTTGAGAAACGAAAAAGATATGGACGAAACACTACCAGTGTATTTTTTGAGTTGAGGAGTGATGACAGAAGATAAATAAGAAAAAAAATAGAAAAAAATATGTATTCTTGTTAAAATTTACATATTTAGAATCTGCAAAAAAACCATATATGTTTCTAAAATCTCATAAAAAATGGAGGTGTGCAGCATAATCAGACGAACCGCTAAACACGAGCATATTGAAAATTTGGATATAATGTTGAATTAGCCATGGTTTATCATACTCCAAGGCATAGGCATGTTGAATCCGAAGCAAAGTACAAAGCAGACACATAGGCATAGGAATTCCATGAAAGCATGGGTGGAGGCTTGGCCTTATCATTTGGAGGGAATAAATTTTTGAATTTAAACAATACGCGAACGTGATTTAGTTAAACAAAACGCGTGCGCATTTTATATAAAAAAACGCGTGCGCATTATGTACAAACAAAACATGTGCTCATTTTGTAAAATCAAAATAGCGTTGTAGTTAACATCATTGTAGTTAACATCATTTTCATCATTTATCATCATCATCATCATCAACAACAACATCATCATCACCATCTTCATCATC
>LPNX010873850.1:273514-276014 GCA_001517045.1 Pseudotsuga menziesii | reverse complement strand
GTGAACGTCATCATCTTCATCATCATCATCATCATCATCATCACCATCATCATCACCTTCATCATCATCATCATCATCATCATCATCATCAACATTGCCATCATAATCATCATAATCATCATCATCATCATCATTATCATCAACATGATCATCATCATCACCATCAACATCATGATTATCATCATCCTCATCCGCATCCTCATCCTCATTATCATCACCATCAACATCATGAACATCATCATTATCCTCATCATCATCACCATCAACATCATGAACATCATCATCATTCATCATTAACATCATCAACATCATCATCACCATCCTCATTATCATCCTCATCATCATCTTCATCCTCATCATTCTCCTCACCATCATCATCATCATCATCATCATCATCATCACCATTAACATGATCATCATCATCACCTTCATCATAATCACCATCATCATCATCATCATCATCATGAACATGATCATCATCATCACCATCATCACCTTCCTCATCATCATCATCTTCATCTTCATCTTCATCTTCATCATCTTCATCTTCTTCATCATCATCATCATCATCATCATCATCATTAGGTTCATCAACATCATCATCACCATCGTCGTCATCTTCATCATCATCATTATCATCATCATCAAGATCAAGATCATCAACATCATCATCACCATTGTCATCATAATCATCACCATCATCATCATCATCACCACCACTACCATCATCATCATCACCATCATCACTTTCATCATCATCATCACCATCGTCATCATCATCATCATCATCATCATCATCCCCACCCTCATCATCAACATCATCCTCATCAACATGATCATCATCATCACCTTCCTCATCATCTTCATCTTCATGATCATCATCATCATCGTCATCATCATCATCATCATCAGCAGCAGCAGCATGACCATCATCATCACCATCAACATCATGAACATCATCATCATCATCATCCTCATCATCATCACCATCAACATCATGAACATCATCATCATCATCTTCATCATCATCCTCATCATCATCACCATCAGCATCATGAACACCATCATCATCATCCTCATCATCATCATCACCATCAACATCATGAACATCATCATCATCATCCTCATCCTCATCAACATCATCACCTTTCATGATCATGATCATCATCACCAATATGACCATAATCATCACCATCAACATCATGAACATCATCATCATCACCATTAACATCATGAACATCATCATCATCATCATCATCATCACCATCAACATCATGAACATTATCATCATTCATCATCCTCATCCTCATCATCATCATCACCATAAACATCATGAACATCATCATCATCATCCTCATCATCATCCTCATCCTTATCATCATCCTCATCCTCATCATCACCTTCATCACCATCATCATCATCATCATCAACATCATGAACATCATCATCATCATCCTCATCCTCATCCTCATCATCATCACCATCAACATCATGAACGTCATCATCACCATCATCATCATCATGATCATCAACACCATCGTCATCACCATCGTCATCATTATCATCATCATCATCGTCATCATCATCATCACCTTCCTCATCATCAACATCATCATCACCATCATCATCATCATCAACATCGCCATGATCATCATGATCATATTCATCATGTTCATCATCATCATCATCATCATCATCATCATCATGTTCATCTTCATCATCATCATCATCTTCATGATGTTCATCTTCATCATCATCATCATCATCATCGTCTTCATCTTCATCTTCATCTTCATCATCATCGTCATCATCAACATCATGAACATCATCATCATCAACATTATCACCATCGTCGTGAACGTCATCATCATCATCATCATCATCATCATCATCATCACCTTCATCATCATCATCATCATCATCATCATCATCACCATCGTCATCATAATCATCATCATCACCTTCATCATCATCATCATCAGCAGCAACAGCAGCAGTATTGCCATCATCATCATCATCATTATCATCAACATGATCATCGTCATCACCATCAACATCTTGATTATCATCATCATCATCCTCATCGTCATCCTCATTATCATCACCATCAACATCATGAACATCATCATTATCATCATCATCATCCTCATCATCATCACCATTAACATCATGAACATCATCATCATTCATCATCATCATCATCAGCATCATCAACATCATCATCGTCATCCCCATTATCATCTGCATCATCATCTTCATCCTCATCATCCTCATCCTCATCATCATCACCCTCATCATGATCATCATCATCACCTTCATCATCATCATCATTATGAACATGATCATCATCATCACCATCATCACCTTCCTCATCATCATCATCTTCATCTTCATCTTCATCTTCTTCATCTTCATCATCATCATCATCATCATCATGATGTTCATCAACATCATCATCACCATCGTCATCATCTTCATCATCATCATCATCATCATCATC
>LPNX010873850.1:117046-266443 GCA_001517045.1 Pseudotsuga menziesii | reverse complement strand
AAAATTAATAACATTAACTAATCAGTGTTTAACGATTGTATTAACATATATTTATGATATTTTTAAAAGTTTAAAATTTTTCGAAATTTTGGGGTTTTGACAATAATAGTAAGAACAAGTAATTCACCAAGTAATATATAAGTAACATTAAAAAGAGAGCTTAAGGATGAGGTTTCTTTAAGGGGGAATGTATGTAATAAACCACATTAAGAAGAATAAATACATAAATTAAAGTAATAAGAATGATGAGAATGGAATAATAATCATAATAAAACTTAATAATAAATAAATTAAGAAATCTTTAAGAAATTAAGAAAGCCTTAGCCGTGCACCCACCCCATTAATTGTGTTTAAACATATCGCGTGTGCGTTTTGGTTATACAAATTGCATACGCGTTTTGACTCTATATAACGCGTGCGCATTTTGGGACTGTTAAAACAGTGAATTCTTTTAGTCCGAGAGCAACTTCACTCTATTTTTATGAAAATCCGATTAGCACGCATTTTTTTTCAAGAGCACGAGCCTGCCTGTGGAAATACTCATAATTTACACATTCTCCATCATTATTTTTGTTATGCAGGTGTGTCATTGAGGACATCTTTCATGGTTGAGGAGCACACAGGATAAGATATCAAGCTTCAATGTCATTTCATGGTGATGGTGGATATAACTTTCATTTGCTTATTATTCAAGAGAACCAAAGGTAAATTTTCCCATTCGTTATTGTTTTGATGGAAAATATGAACAATTGAGAAGAAAGATTGAAGCACCTTGAAGGATCAATAGTTATAAAGCAAGTTAAAGGTTTGAAAGCTTGTAATTAAGGAGCAACAAAAATAAACTATATTGACATTGATCATTGTGGTGATGGGAAATGTACATATCCGAGGAAGAAAATCAGCAAGGAAGAAGAGACCTCAAGAAGTCATCGAAGAAGAGAAAGAAAAGAAAAGAATAGACATGATGAATCGGAGGCTTTCTTTGGAAACTAATCCAAATCCAATTATAGAGGATACACCGGTTCATCCTATTAATCCAACACAAGAAAAAAGGAAGCATTCACTAGAGGGACCTTCAATTTCCACAATAGTTGTTAAACAAGCACCCCATGGAAGTATTCAAGAAGAAAAACGTAGGTGCTCATTAGAGGATGTTTCAAATCCCACATCAAGTCAAAGTGATAAGTTACCATCTCAAGACGAATCTCATGAAGAGGCATTGTACATGGAGCCTACTGTTGAAGAGGAGTTGGAGATGGAGCCTACTATTGAAGAAGAAAATATTAACCCGACCATCGATGAGGATGTTGGACTTCCACCATCCAACTACTAGGAAGAGAATGAAGGACAACAAGTTGCTACTGAAACGCTAGAGCGTATTGTTGATGCACTAGATGATAGAAATCCAACCCCCTTACCTCCATTAGAAAGCACATGTTGAAGAACTCAGAAGTGTATACAAGTTGATGAAGGACTCCTCAATTCCATTGAAGGTACATTATCTAAACGTACTATTGCTTATCAAACTCAATAGATACTTAATAAATATTTTGTTTCTAAGTGTGATGGAGATAAATGTAGATTATTTTTATCATTGTTAAAATCTAGGGGCATGAATATTGTTAGAAAATCATTAGGGATAAAGATGATAAAGCCTTCTGGACCAAGTTCTCATATAGTTAAAAGATTAGTAGATGCCTTTCGTAAAATTTGTAAGAACACATGGTCAAAGGACTGCAATGTGGCTCGTCATGTGTTGTCACAAGGAATTGTAAATAAGAACACCAGGTTCCTTCGTTTTCTCAAGCCTACATCTAAACTAGTTAATTTGAATGTAAAAAACCTCTGTAGGTATTCTATTAGAAGAGAACATCTTGACACAACCGCCCAGATAGATTTTCAGGTCTTTATTGGTCGGTTGCCACGCCGTGACATGAAGCTAGTTGATGCAGTAAAGGGACTAATGCAGAGTTTTTGGCATGATCACACAAGGAGTTCTTCAAACTGAAAGGATGTACTAAAACTGAGAAGGGATTCCAAGGACCGTGAACCACATATTAAGCATCTTCTTGATATAACACAGATAGAACTATATGAGAAATTTAGGAATGAACATAGACAATTGAATTTGGGGCAAAGATCTTTTGAGAAATGTAAGCCCTGGTATGTTAGAATAAATACTCTTCGTAACACTTGTTGTTGTAGATACCATGTAGAATATGAATATTACTATGAAACATTTTTGTACATTCATCATGTGTTGCATACTAACCATGTGCAGGATTGCTCCTTGACAATACCACCAACCTCATCAAGAGAATTCATTCATAGTATCATGTGCAATAGGCCTGAGGGGAAAACTTACTATGCAAAATCCTGTTTGGATGGAACTTTCTCCAACTGTGCTGGAATGGCATTATTGAGCCAATGTATGCACGAGACTGGAGACAATGAATTTGGGAATATGGTTACAGACATGAAAAGTTTCAAATTTATTAGCTATGAAATAGTCCCAGGGAAAGAAAGCAAAAAAATACAATTGGTGACATCTTGGGTACATGCATTTATCTATAAATTTATGTTTGAACAGTTGCATTTCATTCCTTACTTACAAAAAAACCTGATATTGAGATCATTTTGTGTCAACAGGTACAAGTTAGTGTCTTCGTCAAGGAATTTATTGAAAAGACACGTCAATATGTTCAACATGTCCACTTGGCACAATGGCAGGATGAGAAGTTTAGAATAGGCAGAGATACATTTCCTCATGGTACTATACTTTTAGTTGTTGATTTTGCCGAGAACTACACTCTGCAACCTCAAAATGAGATCCAAAGTCAGTATTATCACTCTGAGCAGGTTTCCTTGATGGTGCATATCACATATAGGCATGGCCCAAATAGTAGTGAAGAGCAAAGAGAAATTCTAAAGGAATATCACTTCTACATAAGTGATGATAGGTGCCATGAATTCCACTATGTACATCATTTCTTCATCATGTTCTATGATCATTTGAAGGGCAGGAACATATAGATGGATCGACATTGGATTTGGTCTGATGGATGTGCTGGTCAGTTCAAAAATGCACGCATATTTCAATTGTTGTGTTCATTGCATAAAAACTACAAAGTTTCACATATGTGGAACTATTTTGAGACTGGGCATGGTAAAGGAGAGCATGATGGAGCTGGAGCATGTGTCAAAACAACCCTACGAAGAGAGGAATTGAAATTATCTACAATATCTACTATTCGAAATGCTCAATCTATAGTCAGGTGGTGCACATCAGTAATGGGAGAGGAATCAACTATGCGAGTAGAATACACAAGAAAGAGACATGTGGAGAGATTTTTTTTGGAGGTGGTATACATAGATCATTCACATGCATGAGAATGCAATACTGTTCCTGGGACTCATGGCTTTCATTCGGTTCGAAGTTCTGATAACCCAGTATTTGAAATTTGGACCAGAAAACTCGCTTGTTTTTGCCCACCTTGTTGTGATGGTGACTGGGATGTGTGTGAATCATTGGATTGGTTTGATGGATGGGATCACATATCACTTCCACTTGATCAACGCACAATTTTTGAGTTAAATCCGTTGGAATAAGACCAATCGTCTATTTCTATAGATTTTGATCTTGTATTAGACCTTGTACAACCTCATATGATACATTTCCTTAACATTTTTTTGTTAAATTTACATAGTCTTGAAACTCACATTAATGGCCTTGTATCACACGGAAAATATTTGACCATATACCTACAATCATACTATGCAGGACATATATACATAGTGGTTGCCTCAAAATATAGTGAATGGGGTGGTGATTACTGGTTGGCACATTGTATAGAGTGAAATCAAACCATCAATATGTCCATGATTGATGATGGAAACAACCACTTCGCCATTGGGTCTATGGTTGTTAAAGGTGAATACCTTGAATACCTTACACATGACAACAATGCAAGAAAGAAGGGTGGATATGTTTATAGGGATTACAAACCAGGTGCAAGTGTGTATCACTTTACCAACCTAATCATTGGTACAAACCTCCAAATACGAACAATGCCTAGCCGAAATTCATCGAAGGTACGCTACTTTTTACAAGATAGAGAGCATGAGACCATCATTATAAGAGATGATCCGGAGGGCTTGGTTGTATGATAATAGGTGGGATCTAGCATGATGAGGTATGTATCATAATTTTAATTTCCCCATGTATGTTTCTTATGAATATGTCAATTTTGTGCTCTTGATATGCAAAATTTTCCATAATGTTGTTTATAAATATGCCAAAAGTTCTCTTGTATGTCAAGTTAATGAACATGGAAAATTTTACATATGATCAATAAACCATATATATCAATCATATGAACATTTCAAGATCTCATTCACAGGATATACATAACATTAGAATACATACATGTACCTCTGTAGGTCATACCTATCAAAGTTCTTTGTAGGCTCTCTTACAGGACTAAAACCCTAATTTTCAAGTAGGTAATATTGTCAATGTTTTCAGCCGATATATACAACTAGGATGATGGAAACAAGATGCCTCAATGATAAACTTATGTTTTAAGGCTTATATAATTTCCTTCTTGACAACTCACCTCTTATACCCACATGTCCATTGCCAAAGGGGTAGTGCCTAGTAGTGTTGGAATTTCATCTCAATTTTTTTCTTGAGAAGTTTAATTTCTACTTAAAAGATAATAAAAGATAATAAGAGATTTATTTAACTTTGTTTTTAGTTGATTATGTTTTTTTGAACATTGAAAGTGGAAGAAAATAACCTACTAATATTGACACAAACAACTCAAAAGTAACATGCTTCAACATTATGCATATGAAGTATTCAAAAGTAACATGCGCTAACCATATGCATGTGAAGTAGGTAAACATCATGCATGTGAAGATATTAAGTGATAAACTTAATAAACAAACAAAATTTGGAACCTCTCATGCTTTTGAAAGGTAAATGTTTCATATGCATAATAGAAAATTTTGGGAGGCTGACATGTTGGGTCATTGGTGTACTTGAAATTGTGATATTTTAATTTTAAATTAAAAGATATGATTTTATTAAGGAGTTTAATTTCCAATTAAAAGATAACAATAAACTCATTTCCTCATGTTTCTCATTGATTATGTATTATAAAAATCCTGAAACAAAACAACATACTAGCAATGACAGCTCGACAACTAAAAAGTAACATTAAGTCGTTGATGCACAGAAAGCCACAAACGGTGGGGATGTGGTTGGAGTTGCCATATTTCCCATGCCCAAACATACTAGCAGGAGTTGACAGAATTCAAAATTGTGGTTCTGTGAGGTTTTTTGTGCACCGGGCCCAAGTCCAGCAGGTGTCCGTGAACGATATCTGGAGGTGACCTACAACTCACCATAGATAGATAATCGAGCTTTTGATCGACAAACTGTCGATTCCGTTGGATTCATGACATGGGATTTTAGCTGGGGAGGGACTCTCCCTACTATCCATTGCCCGATGACCTCCATCTACGGTGGATTTTGAAGCTAGGGTTTTGCTCAGTAGGGGACAACGCACTCACGCCAACGAGGGCCAAAGCTGGAAAGCCACAGATGGTGGGGATGTGGTTGGTGTTGCCATATTTCCCATGCCCAAACACACTAGCAGGAGTTGATGGAATTCAAAATTTCTGCTCCGCGAGGTTTTTTGCACACTGGGCCCAAGTCCACCAGGTGTCCGTGAACGGTATCTGGAGGTGACTTGCAACTCACCATAGATCCATGCTCGGGCCTCCAATCAACGAACCCTCAATTCCGTTGGATTCATGACGTGGGATTTTAGCTGGGGGGGGGGGGCTCTCCCTCCTGTCCATTGCCTGATGACCTCCGTCTATGCTGGTTTCTGAAGCTAGGGTTTCCCTCAGTAGGGGAAAATGTAGTCACACCAATTAGGGACAAATCTGGAAAGCCATAGATGGTGGGGATGCGCTTGGCGTTGCCATATTTCCCATGCCCAAACACATGAGTAGGAGTTGATAGAATTCAAAATTGCCGCTCCGTGAGGTTTTTTGCGCACCAGGCCCAAGTCCAGTAGGTGTCCCTAAACGGTATCTGGAGGTGACTTGCAACTCACCATAAATCAATGCTCGGACCTTCGATCGATGAACCGTCAATTTCGTTGGATTCGTGACATGGGATTTTAGCTAGGGGGGGGCTTCTCCTTCCTATCCATTGCATGATGACCTACGTGTATGGTGGTTTCTAAAGCTAGGGTTTCACTCAATAGGGGAAAATGCAGTCACACCAACGAGGGCCAAAGCTGGAAAGCCATAGATGGTGGGGATGCGATTGACGTTTCCATATTTCCCCTGCCCAAACACACTAGTAGGAGTTGACAAAATTCAAAATTGCTGCTTCGTGAGGTTTTTTGCACACCGGACCCAAGTCCACCCAGTGTTCCTAAACGATATCTGGAGGTGAATTGCAAATCCCCATAGATCGATGCTCAGGCCTCCGATCGATAAACTGTCGATTCCGTTGGATTCGTGATGCAGGATTTTCGCTAGGGGGGCCTCTCCCTCCTGTCCATTTCCCGATGACCTTAGTATACAGTGGTTTCTGAAGATAGGGTTTCACGCAATAGGGGACAATGCAGTCACGCCAATGAGGTCCAAAGCTGGAAATCCACAGATGGTGGGGATGTGGTTGGTGTTGCCATATTTCCCATGCCCAAACACGCTAGCAGGAGTTGACAAAATTCAAAATTTCTGCTCCGTAAGTTTTTTTGTGCACCAGGCCCAAATCCACGAGGTGTCCATGAATGGTATCTAAAGGTGACCTACAAATCACCATAGATCGATGCTCAGGCCTTTGATCGACGAACCATCGATTTCATTGGATTCATGACGTGGTATTTTATCTAGGGGGGATCTCTCCCTCCTTTCCATTTCCCGATGAGCTCTGTCTACGATGGTTTCTAAAGCTAGGGTTTCACTCAGTAGGGGACAAAGCAGTCATGCCAATGAGGGCCAAAGATGGAAAGCCACAGATGGTGGGGATGTGGTTGGATTTGCCATATTTCCCATGCCCAAACACACTAGCAGGATTTGACAAAATTCAAGATTGCAGCTCTATGAGGTTTTTTTCCCAATGGGCACAAGTCCACCAGGTGTCCCTGAACAGTATCTTGAGGTGACTTGCAACTCGTCATAGATCGATGCTCGGGCCTCCAATCGATGAAATGTTGATTCCATTGGATTCATGACATTGGATTTTAGCTAGGGGGGGGGCCTCTCCCTCTTGTCCATTTCCCGGTGACCTCCGTCTATGATGGTTTCTGATGCTAGGGTTTTGCTCAGTAGGGACAATGCAGTCATGCCAATGAGAGACAAAGCTGGACAATGCATTTCATGCCAACGAAGGCCAAACTTATAAATCCCTATCCCTAACTTAGTTTTATTGTTTAACATGCATGGCCCATAACCATAACCCTATCGAGGAAACCCTAATCCTAACCCTAATCTTATCTTACTGTCACAACTCAATTCAGAATCAATCTAATGTTGAACTGAAATTTTGCAAATCCGGTGGACTTATGCTTCAAATCATGTTGATTCACAAAGTTGGTTCTCAGTCTTTGGATTGTATTGTAGTTCGTTTAATGCTGAATGATTAGTCATTGGGTGCATGAGGTTTGTTGAATAGTGTTGTTGGTTGTTGATGAAATGTGAAGCACGTATTGCACTTTGTTTTATTAAATTGCACTTGAGCATTGACTTAACTTGTAATTTAATGAATCGAAACTAACAATTTTTAATTATATATATCCAATTGGTGTGCAATTAGTGAGTTCATTGAAACCTTGAAATACATTGTATTGCACTTATATTTATTAAATTACATGAGCAAGAACTTTGACTTTAGTGTGGATGTATTGAGAACATTGAAACCTTTAAATATAATAGTTTTTTCTTTTGACATAGTGCATTCATAAGTAATAGATAATCCTCACAAATCAATACAATAGATTGACACAAGAACATGTGGAAACCAAAGAACAAATTCAAAGTGAAATGTATCATTCATTTATAACTGAAATGTCAATGTACATGTCTCCAAAAGTACATATATATCCAAAAGTATCCAAAAGTAACCAGAAGTACATGTGTCTCCACAACTATCCAAGACTATACAAGCCTCATGTACATGTATCCAAAACTATCCAAGCCACATGTACATGTCTCCAAAAGTACATGTATCCAAAACTGTCGAAGCCACATGTACATGTATCAAAATGTACATATCCCATAAGACACATCAAAACTCAAGCTTCCTCTTGTTCTTTCTCGAGGGTGATCCTGTAGGCACAACTATAGGACCAGTGTGCATCTTTGGATCCTGCAAATTAAATATCAATTGTTAAATTCAACTAACTATGTATTAATACATTAGCTCAATAAAATACCATATCTAAATTAACTAAAAAATTATCAAAATGTTAATGGACATTGCATGAAACAATTGTTCATTAATGGACATCTCACCTTAGTTAGAGACTGTGAGAAAGGGGATTATGTTTCTTGTGTAGTAGATGGAGCTGTTAGTTGCACATGAAGGATGGTCGCATCCATGGTCGAACCAAAGGGGGCAGGAACTAGTGGTGATGGTGGTGGCTACAATCACCAAATCTTGAAATAGTTAGAAATGTGCATGAATAAACAATAGACAACAATAACACACTATGTCTATATCATGTTCAAATATTTGTACCTCTATGTGGCTTGTTGTTATTGTAGATACCACATTGACTGTTGCATCAATAACTCTTGTTGCTGGTGGCTATAATCACCAAATGTTGAAATACTTAGACATGCATGAATAAACATACATCGACAATAATAAACTATGTAACGATCATGTTGAAATAGTTGTACCTCTGTGTGACTTGTTGCCATTGTAGATGTAGCACTAACTGCTGCATCAACCATCCCTGCAAGGTTTTCAATAGTAGACTTTGGCTCCTGATGCAGTAAACATGCAAATCAAACATTAACAAAACATTTTATACACTAGATTTCAAGTTAACCAAGAAATATCATCGAAGGATATACAAATTACCATGGTATCAGTATTTTTATGGTCATGGACAACTTGACTCTTTCTAGGAGTAAGCCGTCTCATATAGACTTGACCCTTGTTCACATATGGCCTATGAAGAGATACAACTCTAGGAAATGGTCCATGTGTTTTGGTTGGTTTCTATAGTCAACAAGAGTTCATGTAGTTAGAAATGCATGCTTCAACGAACATACATGTATTTAAAAAATGAAATTTTTTAAATGTTTAAAATGTTTACCTCCACCACTGCTTTCCCCTGTGAAGGATCTAGCATCTGCTAGTTTAATAATTATAAATATTAGACCATAGATAGCATTAGTGAACTAACATGTTCAATGTTTGGAAATTAACAAATTAATAAGTATTAAAAATTTACAATTTTAAAATGTTTACCTCGGTGTGAGATACAACAATGGGTGCTATATGAATCTCTCCACCAACCAAGGGATTAGTGGATGGAATGTCATGCCCATATATTTCCTCGATCGATACGACCATGGATCCTACCTCCCTCACTGCTTTCCCCTGTGAAGGATCTAGCATCTGCAAGTTTAATAATTGTAAATATTAGACCGTAGATAACATTAGTGAACTAACATGTACAGTATGTGGAAATTAACAAATTAACAAGTATTAAAAAATTGAAATTTTAAAATGTTTACCTCGGTGTGAGATAGGGAAATGGGTGTTATAGGAATCTCTCCACCAACCAAGGGATTAGTGGATGGAATGTCATGCCCCTGTGTAGAGTGTGGAACATGAAACTCTGGGGTGTCACTGCAGGCATAAAGCATCAATTGCAAGTTCACAAAATTAATATATTAGCTCAAACTATATATATGCGTACAAAGAGGAAAATAAATGAAGAATTTATTACAATTAACCATATACATACATCACTCAAAAACCCACTGAAGACAACATCTGACGAAATACCATAGCATGGATGACCACACGATGTGCACTCGTGAGGCTAAAAAGTAGGCTGGGAATGTGCTGATGGTGCTGCACTAGTAGATGGTTCTGTAGTAGATGGGGGTACTGCACTAGTGGGTGGTACTGCACTAGAAGATGGTCATGCACCATGACGACCTGGTGTATGTACCACACCAGGGACAGATGTCCCTTCCTCACCCATATGTTGAACCATAGTGCTATGGCGAACAATGACCCATGCCAAACTCAAAAACGCATCACGTGTCTGTGGAATAACACAATGTACAGGTGGGACATCTGGCCCAGGCAACTACCTGTGAGGTGCAGGGAGAGGGTGATCAATGTCTCCAAGCCTCGCATTGGGTCGGTTTTGGGGCATCCCTACACCGATCCCCTAAAACGCCAATATATCAAAATAGTTTACTTGTTTACCCAACATGAACTCTGCATACATCTTTCGAAGGAAATACAAGGGGATTTACTTACTGTGTGGTGGCATATCAAAAACCATATACCATCTGTCCATCTAGTGATCAACAAATGGTTTATATGTGCACGACTCGATAGAGATATGTGGCCTATTTGTATTTGGGATTTCCCCCATGCGAGGGTCCCTAAACAATAAAAATATATGCTCTTTGGTAATTTTCAACTTTTTTATTGCACTGTAGCTAAGCCCATCAGCATACTCACGTCTTTTTCTTTCTCTATATGAAGTAATATCATATAGTATGCTACTTGACAATGTAATAGTCTCAACAATTGCATCCAAAATGGATGTAAGTGAACGTCGAATCCTATCACCACCATTAAAAGCAGTACTGAGACCTCTCAACTGGGCAAGCTCAATCAATATTTCAGCATTGGTGTCTGTAGCTGCAACTACAATAAAAAAAATCAAGAAGGAAATAATTAGAAACGTATACATGGTATATAATGACATCTCTTCAAAATTGAAAATGTAAATTAAGGAAAATTAAAGTTACAAGCAATTTAATTGCATTCACTTACATACATTTAAAACTTAAAATTAAACATTTAACAATTAAATAGTGAGTTTCGTTCAACTTCTTTCTAGAAGTTAAGGCACTTCTTCACCCTCATTGGTGACTTTTCCATTTGGACACTTGGTTTTAAACTTATTTGAATTTAAGAGTGCTATTTTGACATGTTTTGGCCTTTACGTCCCTTGGATATGTAAAAGAAAGGGGCAAGGGACTATTAGGACATGTGAGGCAAGAAAATGGGTGATATAGGGCTGCCACCATATCCTCTAAATATAATTGACTCAATCATGGTTGGGAACACTCTCACAACGCACTCTGGGTAGTTCATGGGTGTTCACCATTTCCATTGTTGTATAACCATGGAAACCAACCAAAAGTTACATGGGAAATGGAGAATTTGTGGACTAGACTACAATTGGTTGTAGATGAGCTTAGAGACTCAACATGTAGAAATATATTACCCATTGATTTTTCTATTTTAAAAAATGGTTGATAAACCTAGTGATGCAGGGGCATAGACTGTTCGAGTAAAGTCATTTATGTCTTTGCTAGATCTAGGGATCTTAGGGAGACCTAGGGTTCAACATGTTTCTAATTTTATTTATTATGTTTATAGGATAGAAGAAGCAGAATTCATGTTCTTGTGTTTGCTAACATGGGTTTCTTACACCTTGTGCCTTATACCGTATTTTTATGTTAGTTCTACCAATTGGTGTGTAATATCTAGGGCTTCTATTGTAATTGGAACATAA
The DNA here is from genome assembly GCA_001517045.1 of Pseudotsuga menziesii. Lineage (NCBI taxonomy): Eukaryota > Viridiplantae > Streptophyta > Pinopsida > Pinales > Pinaceae > Pseudotsuga > Pseudotsuga menziesii. The sequence continues at coordinate 254,636 of LPNX010873850.1, read as the reverse complement.
GCTAGCTTGTCCATTACTCTCTCTTGCCTATTGTGGAGAATTATGAGATATGTGTTGTTTAGAACCCTAATCATTAGTAATTTTGTGTCTCTCTTATAGTATTTTTGTTCCTTTTTGTTTATGCCTCTCAATATCATTATGATGTGGGATTTCTATCTTTCTTTGTCTTTAATTTGAATGTAGATATATATTGTTTTTTTAATTGTTAAAACCCTTCGCTTTAAATTTTAGCCTCCTTCCACACACACTCTATACTTGTGTTTGTTTTATATATTTCTAGCCTTTTGTAACATTGAATATCTATTAGACATGATGTTTTTTATTCTTATAGCCTCTTTTACTTTGAATCCATCAAACATTATCTTGGGAGTTGTTGGGTTGATTATTCTATTAAAAAACACAATTATAGGTTAAAAATTGACAAAAAAAAGAATACTTTGGGTGATTGAATTACCTTGTTGGATGACAATTCACCAGTGGAATCTTCTCCCCTCAACCTAAATTAGCTCCTCCAACAATCCCAAGTAGTTAACTTGCTCCAAAACGCTCCAATTGGCCTTCGTTTTCACATTCCCGATAGGTAAAATGGGCCGTGGGTTTCGGGCCTATGTATATAAATTATTTTTTGTTTTCCAAATCGCGTACGCATTTTATAACTACAGACCGCGAGCATTTTTTGTAGTTATATAACGCGTACGCGATATGGTTTCCTATCCTACATGTCCCATGACATGTCAGGCTCGGGTTGAACCATAGCAAGTGCTATGTAGCAGAAACGCGTTGTATTTTTTGGTAACATGATTTTGTTTTTGAAAACTAAGATTGCATCTAAAAGGTCCCTCATCTTCTTGCATTGACCCTTATGTTTGTCTTGATTTGCCTTCGCAGAAACCCTAATGGAAGAAGGAACCTTCACTAAATCTGTACTAGAGGTAGGCCTTTAAGATCCATGTGGTTTCTATTGTGTTTTTGATACATTTACCTTCTATTGTAATGTGTGTTGAAAAGGACAACTACGTTAAAGACTAGTTATCACGACCCTTAGAAATAAGACCAGGATTTTCCACCTTTCCATATTCATCCATACCATCATATTTAGAAGTAAAAAAGTGGATGGATCGATATTATGGCATTCGGCTGGAGTTTTTACCACACACACGCATTAGAATAAAAAGGGTTAACTCTATTCTTCAGAGCATCGTCAAAGTTGTTCTCACGAACCCCACCCTCTATCATGTCCATATTTGAGTATGACAACTCCACATTTCCAAAAAGTAAACCATTTTTTTGACAAATAGCGTCTTGAGGCTACAACATCATTTTCCCCTCGATTGGACTCATGTTGCGTGGAGTCTTCACCATAATCCATGTCGAGATCCACCATGGATGTGGATGGATTGAAACCTATCTCTTTTGTATAAGGCACATACACTTGCTTTTTTAGACATATTGAATCAAGGAATATACAAGAAAAAACAAGATCTTCCCAATTTTTTTTAAAACTTGGTTGGTACTACGACATTGGGCTGCAACTTGAATCCAAGTGAAAAAAAATCCATTAAGGTTTTGAGAGATGAATAAACCATTAGGGTGTTCAGAGATCAACCACTGAATGGCCTTTCCACCAAACCCGATCAAGTTTATAGCTTCAATACCCAAACCATGTTCTTTAAGCCCTTTACATCCATATTTTAGATACTTTCTAATAATATATATAGGTAAACAAACAATATAAGAATCAAAGAAAAGGAAAATTAACAACACATTATAAATATTAAAAATAAAATTTCTATAAAATTTAGTTAATAAATCATTTTTTCTTTAAAAATAAAGATTTACAAACTTTTATTAATTTTTAAAAAGTTTTTTAATCCATTTTTTAAATAAAACCATATCTTCTACAATTTTTTTAAGAAAAAGATTAAAAATAAAATGTTATTATTTTTTTCCTAATTATAAAAAACTATACTTTATATTTATATATTTCATTCTATTGAAGCATGTTTCCTCAATAAAACAATAAAGTTTACATATTTTTTAAAGTCTCATAACATCACTAAAAAAGCACCAATTATATACAAAATCAACTAAACTCTAACCATTCACTCTACTTGAAAATATTAAAAAAATACTAACCAAAAAACACTAAACTCCAACCATTCACTCTACTTGAAAATTTTACAAAAACTACTCACCAAAAAAACTATCAATATAGTCTTCCTACTATACAAAATCAACTAAACTCTAACCATTCACTCTACTTGAAAATATTAAAAAAATACTAACCAAAAAACACTAAACTCCAACCATTCACTCTACTTGAAAATTTTACAAAAACTACTCACCAAAAAAAACTATCAATATAGTCTTCCTACTATCAATACAGTCTTCCTTCATAAACTACCTATCATAAACTACCTATCAACATAAAGAAAACTACTAATTATAGGACACCAATTTATAATTCCAAATATGCAATCATGAAATAACCCTCAAAAGAAAAACTATAAACCATAGTGTTTCCTTCATACTCTTCATAACAAACTAAACCTTCCACTAAACCAAGAGTTTTTTTTAATAGTAAATATGCTTCCTCGTTGTATTCTGGAAAAGTGTGTAGAAAATGAAAATCCATGAACTTTTCGAAAAGACTTTGAATCCTTTGTTATTACTACTTTTAATTTGCAATTTTTTTTAATGTGTACCCAATCAATAATTACCCAAATTAGTTTTTAAGTGTATTCAATCAATAATTCCCCAAAAATTTGAAGATGAGAAATATTTTTAATAATTACCTAAATTAGTGTTTAAGTGTATCCAATCAATAATTACCCAAAAATTTGAAGATGAGAAATATTTTTAATAATGACAAAGAATAAAACCTCAATAACCCATCTAAATATTATTACCCAAGTCTCCTCTTAAAACACCATCAAATAATCGAATAAAATTTTTTGGTAAACTTTTTGGCAAGAAAATCGAAGCTTAAAGTTGCCTACTAACATTTAGTTCATCCTCTTTATACATCTCCTACACCAATAATATTTACAACAACTTTACAACAACTCTAGCAACATTTTATTGCTTGTTATCAAGCCATGCAAATACCCTATCTTCCATAGCAACGAAGATCTCTCCGCCTTAAAGACATCAATTTATGGAGGATTATAAATTGAATTCAAATGAAAAAGTCACCCAATTCAAAGATATATTAAAGATTTTTTTCACCTTTTTCGTATTTGTTTTTCAAATTCAAATTCATAAAGAATTTCTTCACTTTCTTAGTATTTGTTTTTCAAAATCAAATGCATAGTGACGTAAAAGGTAGTTTGCTTTTTTAAAAACAAATAATACATATTAGATTGTTGTGTTTTCTCATATGAGGAAGATTCTCTCATGTTAGTCACCTTATGGTAGCTTACATAAATAAAATAAAAAATGAAAAATGAAAAATAAAAATTATAGTATCGTGATATGCATTTTGGTAATCTCTGCGCTCTTTCGCTTAATTTCCTCCACCAAGGTGCCACTGCTGACTCCAAACTTAAGGACACCTCCAATTATATGAATAACATCGACTCTGAATTAGCTTATATCCAAGGTGAGGCCAATAAAGCGCCCGCCATTGATATTAGTCTACTGGATCATAAGCTTCCAAAGACTGGTTATACTCCATATGCTCCTTCGGCCTGTCATAACGTGGTCATACACACGGTCGGCGCTGCACGTTATAGTTGCTGATGCAGATTCAGTTCAGAAGTTATTCCATCATTATTCACTTCAGATCTCCGAATTAACCATGACATCATGGTGAGGAAAGAATAATGAATCAAAATCCAAGAGAGTCCAGATTCTGTTGACAATATATGGTTTTACAGTTGCAATCTTATCTTGGGATATCATGAAGTAATTCAACGATTACTCTAGATACCACTACTAGTTCTGGTTTCGTTACTTTAATGTATTGATCGCTTTGTACTCATCCATAAATCTTACCAAATAATGGTGGCTTTTATACAATCATGTTTCTTTAAACTATGGTATGGTTAGAAAATTTAAAATAAAAAATAATCAATTATGGGAAAATAGTTATTGTATTTAAAATAATAAAATGCTTTACAATTTAATATTTAAGAGATATTGCTACTTTCGAAGATCAAAATTTTTGAGTTATTTTTTACATATTAGAAAAAATTACACCTTAGAAAAATATATAGTAGTAAACATCTATATAATGTGAATTTCTTCTTAAACCCATTTTCCACTTCTAAATTTAAATGTTGTTTTATCATTTGTCTGAATTCACTCATTTAATCATACTTTGTGTACAAGGGCTTAAGCACATATGCTTTGTTGCACCGAGAGAAGTGAGGTTCTCTAATGGTCAGTCGACAATAAAAAAAAATTAAGTTAATCGACATAAATAAATAAAAAGTCAGTCGACATTAAAAAAAAATTTTTGTTAACCTACATAAAAAAAAAATACATTGTGGATTCATGGGTGTTAAACCTAGATTTACCACTAAAGATATCAAAATGTTTGAAGTGTAATATTTTATGAACATTTAAAAATTGATGATAAAAATAACTTATACTTAAAGAAATTGGATCCCTCTTGGTGCTTTCTAGATCCACCTTTAAGATGGATCTATGCTGGTGATAAAACTCTCATGTAATCAACTTGCCCTTTGTTTGAAATGCTCTTTAAAAGTTGAATGTATGCAAGATCAATATTTGCGTTTTCATTTAATAATTTAATAATTTATTAAAATAGAAATGTTGTAAAGCTTAAGCAATTTAATATAAGTATTATAAGTTTGATAAATATAAATATAAATATTTATCTATGAAAAAAATATAGATTTGATATACATATAATTAAATCTCAAAATTTGTGGCCCTTTAATCTTTGATTAATTTAGATTTAAAATAAATCTACTCCAATTATTATAATATAATGTATAACTCTATTAAAGATACAATATTTCTTTTACATTTCATAATTTTTACTTATTAATAGGTAATTACCTATTTCAAAAAGCATGAGCCAAACATAGTCATTATGAATCGTAGCTGTGGCATAATGTATGTATTGCTTGGGCTCAAACATGTTCGAGAAATAGACCACTTGTCCCTAAGGACTATGACTTTCTTGGAACTTATAATATGTTTATGCTAGCATAGTTGACGAAAATTATGACTTCATGGTCTAAGTTTAACCAAATACATTGCTTTAATGTCTATGTAATAGACCAACCTTTCATGTAAGTAGTCTACCATTTGTTGACCCTTTTCATTAGTGTCAGCAAACAACTCCCTCTTAGGTGTACTAAATACCATAAAATCATTCCAACATTTTTCACTACATTGAAATACCTGTCCATGAGTTAATAACTCGATTCCTGCTCGGCCAGTTTTCCAGATGGAGATTGTGCATATCAACCAAGTCCTTTGCACAATTGATGGAAATATTTAGATAACCAAAGATTTTGATTCTAAAAACACCTCTAATTCTGGTGAACAATGACATGCCCCAAAATTCCATGAATTATGCCTTTATATTTCTACCCTTACCAACAACAATCCTTACGTGAATATGACTATCCTTTTTGACATTTAACATCATCCCTGCTCCACAAACACCCTCTTTAGCAACTCCATCAAAGAATTCAGTCGTAATTCCCTCTGAAACCTCTGGTAAACTAATGACTCATTGCTTCGAATATTTTTTATAATAACCAACATTATTAAGAGAACTAATTACTCTAATTCTCACATTATAAGGTGAGGGATTTATGTCATCAAATATACAATAGTTATGGGCCTTTTAGACCTCCCAGGTAATCGTCAATGGTAGATTCTTGAATTTTACCTTTTGATGAAACCAGTTTAGGATACAACCCCTTAAGCTAACACCATCCCATTCATCCTTACATTGAAGTTTAACTTTCAAGCCCTTCAAAATCAATCTAAATAAATTACACTAACAAAATAGATAAATGACACTAAACCCCGAAAAGGAAAATTTCACATCTATTAGGTTCAACAAAATCATTCTTGGTCGGATTATCCCACGAAAGGATTTTATTTTCAATACACAACCACATGAAAAATATAATTTTGAGTGAGAGTTTCTCTAACATCCCCAAAATTCACAAAATTTTAAAATTTTTCTATGTGATATTAAATGCTAAATCATAGCCAAAATGCTAGCTTAATAATTAACTTTAGTCTAGTTAACAGATAGTTTACAAAGACAAGACATAAAGAGAAAAACTTAGGAGTTAATAACCTTTAGTTATGTGTAACTGAAAGCTACTGAATTTACTTAATAACTTATAATTCACATGCCACTAATCCTACTCAATCTGTATTGATTTTTCAGTCTTAAATAAAACTATTTATCAAGCATTAATGAGTTAAAATTATTGAATTCAGATCATTGGTTTATTTGTAAGAATGTGTATGATTCTAATGGTTATTTTCTTTTCTTACTGAAGGGGGCTTAATGTTATCCTAAGGGTTACTTAGCTTTTCTCAAAGCTAATGCAGATCTGATGCTTGTATAAGATTCACATGTAAAAACTTAGTTCCAGGTCTACAATGTAAGAAATTAAGATTTGCAAGACTAAATGAGTAAGATAGGAAAGATCCTTAAACTCTATTTAATGTCTACATTATCGAAGTGCAAGAATTCCTAGGCCTATAGCAAAGACTACTCTACCTAGGTAGAAGTCTGAGTCGGTAGTGTGATTATTTGTCCTAACAATAAATTATATGTTTGATGAGATATAGTTATCAATATGTTTTTAGTTGTTTGTAGTAATAGAATCCTGAATACATTCCCATTTGGTTTATAACTATGTCAATCCCAGAACTTGCCTAAGCCCTAAAATTATCATTGTTATTTTTAGCTACCAGAAACTTACTAGAAAATAACAATTCTAGACATGTATTCGATGTGTAAAATATCAACTATAACCTAACTAAATCTCCATCATGCCTAACAATGAAATGTTTATTTCTAACAAATGTGATGGTAGTATTGTTATGCAAAACGTAGGTTAAAACTATATCAAGCTAGAAAATATTTCAAAGGTAGTGCGAACGACGTGGTGGATGCTTGCAAGGTGGAGAGTTTTGGATGATAAACCCTATGAAACTGCATTTAAAATTTTCACTAAAAATGTGCTTGGCTTCATTATTTGTTTGTTTTTGGGATGGAAGAGTAAACCGACAGGCCCTCGACCTCCTTAGTTCTCTGCAACAAAGGTCACCTTTACCTTGGCCATGGCCTTAATAGGTTGTAAGCTTTGGTTCTAATCCATTAGCGTTTCTTCGAGCTCGGTCATGGAATTAACAAGTTGTAAGCATTGGGTTCTTATCCATTATCATTTCTTGGAGCTTGGCTGTGGCGTTAGCAGGTTTTAAGCATTGGGTCTTAACCATTATCATTTCTTCGAGCTTCATGCTAAACTCATGAGTTATATCGAATCCTCCTAGAATTCTTCTCTATTTATTTTATTTAAAATTCAACTATTTATTAAACCAGTGTAGATCCAAATCCTAGGCTCTATCAAGTGCCGAGATGGATCAAATCTCTCGAGGTGCAAACGTCTTCTTAGGTATCCACTGATTTGATTCAAACCAAAAGATAAATCTTTTTATTTAAGGTCCACATATAATATTTTTATTATTAATATTTAATATTATTAATGGCTAACATATAATATTTTTTTATTGTTTTTTATTTTGTTAGGAACAAACATTACAACATTTCCCCATACATGGTTTTAAAACCATATGGAAGGCCCTCCTACAACCATGGGTTGTTTAGGAAGCCTTGCACATGGTCTTAAAACCATATGCAAGGCACTCCTACAACCATGGGTTTTTTAGGAGGCCTTGCACATGGTCTTAAGACCATGTGCAAGGCCCTCTTAAACCATGTACAATAAAACTATGGGTTGTTTAGAAGGCCTTGCAAATGGTTTTAAAACCATGTGCAAGGCCAACATTTTTTTGTGGATAATTCTTGTTATTTATTATTATTTTGTTAGGTAGGAACATTACAACATCTTTCCCATATTGTGTTTTTTCCTGACCCGCATATTTTTTTTACGGATAATTAAATTTTAACTTTTTTATTGTGTTGTTAGGTAGGAAGATTACAACATCTCCCCCATATTAGATTGTTTTTGTGACCGACATTTATTTTGGCCTATAATTAGAAAATTTATATTTTCATTAATAAAAATAACGTTATGTAACGTTACAATATCTCCCCCATATCGGGATGTAGAGCGCCTCTCGGCGCAATAATTCTAAGTGTTTGTTGTTTGATGTAGGTGAGGAAATACTTGGAAAAACCCAGTCGAAAGTTGAAGGTGATTCCTCTGAAGCTGAAGGGTTTGATAAACATAGGCTTGGTAAGCCTCTGTCCCACCCTGGGTACCCTTTGTTGATTGTGTTCTCCTGTTATCCTCTTATCCTGTTAACCTAGGGTTTTCATGTTATCCTGTATGCACATTGTACTTAACAACGAAGATTCAAAGAGTGCTAAACAAATTGATTAATAGCATACCTACTGTTCGTTATTATTTTTTCATTCCGGACTTAGATTATACCGAGGTGAAATTACTTCTTTGATTATTTTCTTAACGTAGTTAAAATCGCCTATAGAATATACTTGGTCCATTATGTGATCATACTGCGGTTATTTCCATGATAAGTATTAACATGTCTTTTAATTTTGTTGCAGGTTATATATTTGATTATTGATCAGACTTTGATCTTAATATAGGTAAATATATTACCATGGCATACTTTGTATGCCATGGTTCTTATGCTTGAGACTTGTCACAAAGAGGAGACAAGTCCTAAAATTTAAACCTAGGGTTTACATGTTATTTAAAAACCTGAACCTTATGAGTGGACTATGAACTAGCGCATACCATGTATGAAACCATGTTTTAACAAACATTGAATAATATAAGGACTGTGCTAGTGCAGGGCGGTGAAAATATAACATATGGTTACACCATATGTTAAATGGGTTTAATCTTTTTCATGGTGAATGAAGCCCACGATAATGCAACGAAGCTTGAACTATGGAAGAGTGGGTTTGGAATTTCGATAGTGGTTACCAGCTGGTGCATTTAATGTTCTTGGTAATCGTGGCAGCCCAAAGCTCAGGGCTTGGCTCACGATTTAGTTTGGTCATTTTTTTAGGGTCTGTGGAGAATTGGGGTCTCAGGTCCATGGTGTGAAGGAGACTATGCCTTTGCGATGAAGGTAAGCTTCATTTGGTTTCATGACTACATTTTATGTTTGATTTTGTGGCTACTTCATAGTTATACTTCTCAACCATGTCACGTTTGGTTGTTGTTGCACGTGCCAAGGTAACGAAGGTGGGGTGGCTCCATACTTTGTTGTATACTCCAATGTGTTGCAAATGTGGCCATAATAAGCCTGCTATAAACAAGAGAAGCTTGTCACTTCTTAGCTTGGGGTAGAACTAGGTTATCATTGTAAAGGGGGTTTTACTGTGGGAAATCAGATCACCTTTGGGCCTGTGTAATAGACTTGGGTTCTTCATGTATGGCATTTTTGTTTTTCCCGTAAAGTATAATTAGTGCTCTCATTGGCACTGTGTATTTCATTTTAGTTATGTAAATTTTTGTTTTGGTTTTTGGATTTATAGCCATGGGTTGCACCATTGATTGCAATGGTGCCATATCCCATTGGCACACCTGTATAAACCTTATCCTCGACCTTTAATGGCAACTGTGTAAAAAGGATTTGGTATACTCTGTTGCAAATACATATATGTATCATTTTTATATGATGGTAATTGTTAATCTTGATATGTTGTGCATACAATTTCCTTCTGCATTTTTATTAAAGCAATGTACTTAATCAGAGCGGGAGTTTGTAAGAGGCATTTTCCTAATGAGATGCTTTGTGTGTAAATTTGGATTATTTATTGCTTAGAGTCTGATTACTGGGCAGCGTATGGGTAAAGCCATGCCATGTATGGCTTTGGCACTTCCCACGGTTGCTGCGTGAGCTTGAACAGTTAAGTTTCTTACTGATTCGTTTTGTTATTATGTATGTGGAACATATGGGAAGCCATGGGGAAGATCCATGACTGCTAAAGTTACTATAGGTTTCATTCTTAAGGGTCTGTGTAATTAGTAAAATTATGGCCGAAGCTGTGTTAAATCTTAGGTGTCGGTGCTAAGGTCTCGCGACTTCGCTGCAGTGAAAAGTATTTGTGATAGTAGTGTTTTGATGTATTTATTAGAAGCTTTGTAGTTGTTATAATATTGCCTGCATACATTAGTATAGAGCGGACTGTGGTGAATGTAGAAAGATCTATAGGATTTGAAATACTGGTCGTTTCCTATGTAAAAACTATGAGCACTTAGATATTATGACGAGGGTTTTTAATAAAAGAGCGATTAATGTTTATTACAAAACTGTAAGGCTGATAATATTGATAAGAACGATGGCATGGTGTTGTGTTTTGACTTACTATGTATGTGTTTTATAATATGGATTTATTTATTCTTGTGACTTGTATTTATAGCCCTCCGGGGTCGATATCGTGACCTCTATGTAAAATTAAGGGTTTCCATTTCTTTACTTGGTTAACGTTATGGAATGGAAGTTTGTAGAGTTAAACGGGTCTTTTGAATGGTTTATGATTATGAAATGGATGACTTTCATACTAGGATTGTGGATTATATAATAGGTTAAGCAAATGAATGTGATACTTGTTTAAGAGATTTGGTTTGTGGGTTTTACATATGAGAACAAAGTGTTGATATTGGACCACATGGATGGTCACGACGCCTCCTCTGTTTATTCAATTATGATGATTTTTATTTAAATGGAAATGTTTTAAATATTAGTTTGTATTTAATGAGGCAAACCTTGGAAGGTCTTGAATGGATTAATTTTAACTTTGATTTGATGGAGAACATTTAATTGGTTCTTTAGATTATACTAAGTGTNTATATATATATATATATATATATATATATATATATAATTTTTTACTCATGGACTATTTTTTTATTATTATTATTAAAACTAAAAACAAGCCTCTAATGACAAATGAAAATATGTGAGCAGAGTAAATAAATCCTAGAGAACGATTATAATATTTCTGGGAACAAAACCTAGTTTATGCTTGACCTAGTGAATCAATACAGGAATTAAAAACTAGGGTACAGAACCCTTGCAAAACATTTTATAAATAAATAAAACCTGCAGAAGTAAATTGATGAATATACCTTAAGTAAATATGATTTAGGAACACAACTTACAGCTGAGGGTTAGTAGTAAAACACAGATCCTAGCATAATATAACTAGAAAATTAATCACATAGGTTTAGGAAATTCACTATAATCATTTACCTACCATATCCAGTATTAAATCTAGAAAATTAGAATAGACAAACTAAGGCTTCATACCTAAAATTTGAATCTCTGTTAATGGCTGAACCTGCACACACAAATAACCGACATTAACAATTCCATGCATTTTTTACCTCTGTTTTGATGACCAAATCACTTGGGAATACCACATTCCACCCAAACATGACCTAGAACTGTTCTTAGTTTAAATCCAGATCCCCCTGAGCTGGAATCCAACATGAAATTAGCTTAGAGCTCCTAAGGTAGGGTTTCCTAACTGGTGTATTAGCTCTGGATCAGTTCTCCTTTTTCCTTCTAGGAAAATGTTTCTTCAAGAATTTACTTGAGAGAAAACATGCAGAGAAAAAATTACTCCTCTAATGATATATCAAACCCTCCAAGCCTTTCCTTGGATTGAGTCTTTATAGATAGACTTTTTAGTCAAAGAGATAATTAAATCAAGAAACCTTGGTTTCTTTATTTAACCCTTTTCAATTAATTTGGGTAATTATTAATCTTTTGACTTAGAAACTTTGTACTAGTTCCTAGTTGGACTTTCATAGACATTATACTATTTATTAATCTTTAATAATAAATAATAATGGATGGAGCTTCTCTTCTTTCTTTCATTCATTTAGATTATTAATATATTTAATTCTTTATACATTCCATGTATAAAGTACATAATAATATAACACTTTGTTAACATTTGTCTTTGGGAATCATATACCATGATCCCTTAGACGTGCCTTAGACTTAATGACACTTATTCATTAAGGTCCAGTAGGTAGATGGTTTAGGTCTACTAGGCTAGGAAACTCTGAAAATACTTGCATGTTGAATTTCTCTCGTATATCGTGGTATCTCTTCAGTACTTGATGAGAATAAAGAAATTTGAAATTTCATTTAATCACTTATAAATAAGTATGATGAGATCAATATTTTTCCTTGAGTCGTTTTCACTCGGAAGTTATTAAATTATCTTCAGCAACCCCTAGTGCTTACCAGAGCCCATACTCAAAGCTTTAATAAGGAGTTACAATTCAGTGCAATTCCAGAGCTCCCCATTCAACACTAGCGCTAGGATGTACTTGCATGATACACCTAGGGATAGAATGGCCAAGGATCCGATGCTCCAAATATTATGCTCAACATCAACATGGAAGGATCCAGGTCTTATGCCCAACACATACAATTATCTTTTCATGTGTTCCAGATATTCTCGCTCAACAAAAAGGTAAGTACTCATGTTCTCCAAAGTTTCTTGCTCAACACAAATCATCAATCACTCAAGTGCTCCAAATCTCCTCGCTCCACATAAAACATCTCACCCATGATTTGCTTCATGGTCCATGCCTAGCATAACAAGAATATACATATATTATCGATAATTGGCTTACGCCCAATATACCAAACAAATCATCATGTTCATATGTAGTGGGATTTTCAACCAAATATAAAAATAAAAAATCAAGATAATCATCATAATCAATAGGCACATGCCTATAAGTGCTAGGTCCAAAATTTGGGATATTACATCCCTCCCTACTTAGAACAACATCGTCCCTGGTGTTCTAGGGACTCAGAGCAATATCATGAAACACAGAGGGGTAAGCCTTTGTCATGGTGTCCTCATTCTCCCAAGTAGCCTCATCAGCCTCAACGCGCTTCTACTGCACTTTCAATTGGACCATAGTGCACTTTCGAAGCTGCACTTTTCTCTTATCCAATATATGAGTAGGCTCAAGGGAAAACTCCTCTTCAGGTTCCACTTGTAATAGGGACCAATAAACAACATGTTTAGTATCATAAACATATTTCTTTAACAAATATGCATGGAAAACATTGTGGACTCTTACATGTGCGGGAAATGCTAGTTCATAAGCCACTGGCCCTTTCCTGGATGGTATTTCAAAAGGGTCGCAATACCTAGGGTCTAACTTATCACACCTACCCAAGCTCAATGAGGTTCGTTTGGATTTTACCTTCAAGTAAACATGATCACCTATTTGAAAGTCCTTATCTTTTCTTTTTCGATCCGTGTAAATTTTATGGTGGTCCTGTGCTTCTTTAAGGTTCACTTGAAGCTTAGTAACCAACATTTCCCAGTCCATCAACAAATCAAGCCCTAACATGAGCCGATCCACCGGGCTATCCCAAGTAGCTAGTGTTCTACACTTCCGTCCATAGAGTACCTCAAAGGGACTCATCTTGACAGAATCCTGATAACCATTGTTATATGCAAACTCTGCAAGGTGCAGGTAGTCCTTCCACTTCATGGGATTGTTCATGACATACATTTGGAGCATCCCCTCCACAATTTGGTTTACTCTCTCTATCTACTCGTCCGTCTGTAGTTGATATGTAGTGATAAAGTTCAACTGCATCTGCAATCCAAAGAATAAAGATCTCTAGAATTTTCCTATAAACTTAACATCTCGATGCGAGATAATTTCCTTGGGTATGCCATGCAATCTAAATATATCTTTCAAGAATATATCAGCAATGTTCACGGCCTTTTAGGTCGACTTTACAAGGATGAAATGTGCTTCCTTCGACAACTTGTCGATGACCAAAAAAATAGAATCATTTTTCTTCTTACTTTTTGGGAAAGCGGTGATGAACTCCATACTAATGAACTCCCACTTCCATTCCGGAATGGGAAATTGCCACAGTAATCCTGTAGGATTCTAATGCTTAGATTTGACTAGCTGGCACTCTTGACATTTTAAAATAAACATTGCAATGTTGGCCTTTAAATTAGGCCAGAAAAAGTGTCTCTTGATAGCAGATATCATCTTTTGATATCCTAGGTTCCCTGAGTAGGGTGACTTATGAAATTCCATGAGGATGCTGGACCAAAGGTCCCCTCCATCTGGAACATACAAGCGATATTTAGGTCATATTAGTCTGAATTCGTCCAGCTTGTATTATTTTTGTTGTTGAAACAACCTGTCCTCCTGGAATTTCTTGAGGATCTCTACATGGAAGGGGTCAACTTCATTGGCCGCTCTAATATTCTCATGCAAATTTGTATCTTTTCAACTCAAGGTCACCTCATAAATCATATGAGTTCATCGGCTTAAAGAATCGACAACCTTATTCTCCTTGCCCTTAATTTGATTAAGCTCAAAATGGTACTCACTGAGGAAAGCCAACCATTTAGCATGCCTCACATTCAAATCCGGTTGATCAAATAAATACTTCAGACTCATATTGTTTGTCTTCAGAAGGAAATTCCTTCCCATGAGGTAGTTCCTCCACATCCTCAAAGCATGTCTGGTGGCCACTAACTCAATATCGTGCGGAGGGTAATTTTTCTCATGTTCTTTCAACTTCCATGATTCGTAATAGATCCCATGATCATTCTACAAGAGGGATCTTTCAATTTATTCCTTGCTTGCATCCGTGCAAACAAAAAAATCCCCATTGGGATCTGCAATTCGTAACATGGGTGTAGTCATCAAAAGCTGCTTAAGATTTTGAAATCTTTCTTCACACTTAGTGGTCCATAAGAACTTGCTTTCTTCTGTGAGGCGGTCATGGGGCAAGTGATTCTCGAAAAGTTCTCAATGAACTTTCGATAATATTCGGCTAATACCAAATTGACCTAATGTTAGTGACACTAGTAGGGGTAGGTCAATCCTTTATGGATTTAATCTTTTCTGGGTCCATATCTATCCCTTCCTCATAGATAATGTGACCTATATACTATATATGTGGTTTGTAAAAATAGCATTTACTAAACTTAGCGTAAAGCTGGTGTTCTCTCAACACTTTCAGTACTACGCGAAGGTGTTCTTCTTGTTCTTCTTTATTCTTTGAATAAACCTGTATGCCGTCTATAAAGACTAAGAGAAACTTATACAGATACCTACTAAATATACTATTCATCATACACATCAAGTTCATGGGTGCATTGGTCAACCCGAATGGCATCACTACAAACTCGTACTGCCCGTGCCTTGTACGAAAGGAAGTTTTGTGAATATCCTCATTGTTAATCTGTACCTGATGGTAACCACATCAAAGGTCAATATTTGAAAAGACTTTGGATCCTCCCACCTGATCGAACAAGTCATCGATCCTAGGGAGTGGGTAACGGTTCTTCATAGTCTTTTTTTTCAACAGTCGATAATCGATGCACATCCGCATCGTACTGTCTTTTTTCTTTACGAACAAAATTGGTGCTCCCCTAGGGGACAAACTGGGTCAGATATACCCTTTCTCTATCAACTCCTTCAACTATAGTTTGAGTTCCACCAACTCAGATGCACTCATGTGGTATGGGGATTTGGAGGCCAAAACTGATCCTGGGGTCAGTTCAATGGAAAAGACTAGGTCTCATTTCAGAGGTAATCCAGAAATTTCCTCGGGAAACACATCCTTGAATTCTTCAAGAGTGGGGAAGTTTTATATATGTTGTTTCCTATCAGAATCTATGTCTTGTATGTTTACTAAAAACAACTTGCATACTTTCCTAACGCATTCATTTTCTTTGTAAGGAAGATATTTGTCTTCCAGAAACTTTCTTTGGGATTCCATGAACATTCACTTAGTTCCCTAGGCTATCAGCACACAAAATAGACTTGTGCAAACAATCGAGCATGATATGGTGTTGTTCTAGCCAGTCCATGATGATAAGTACATCGCACGAACCTAAAGGTAGGATGTTCAGGTTTACTTTTGTAAGAATACCATTCAGGTTTACCTCACATTCTCTAACAATTTATGAAACCTTCCGTTTTCTACCGGTGGCTAACTACACCAGCCAAGGTTTTTCATGTTTTAATTTTCCTAGTTTGCATTCATCAACAATTTTAGGTGAAACATAGCTTAGGAAAGCACCGAGATAAATAAGTATTGAAATAGAAGCGTTCAATATCTTACGTTCTATCTGCACCATCGTAGCTTAATGATCTTCATGCCAGCTATCCAATGCTGCATAGATCCAGGGTGTTCCAACTATGTCTTCAATAGTTGGTTCTTCTTGTAAGTTGTGTAAGACCCCACTGGTCTTGTTCTTACACTCACGGGCATAATGAGGCCCATTTCATTTCCAACACTTGATCTATAGTAGGGTAGCATTGGCTCCACCTGCTACTAGTTTGATAACATTGGCAGCTGGTATATAATGCTTTGTACGAGACCTTTTAAAGTTCTTGTTCTCTTGAAAGCTGTTATTTTTCTTTCTGCATGGTTGTGGTTTGGACCCATGTTTGTGGTTATCAGAGAATTTCTTAGACTTGTCTCGGTTTCAATTCAGGTTCTCCTGCCTAAGATGTCCATGCTCATAACAGAGCCTAGATTTGTGCAACGTGGTATCCAAATTCTTAGGCATGTCGAACTCAATCTTGTCCCAATAACTGGGAGGAAGACATCCTAGGAACTACTGGATGTTTACCTTTTCTTCTTTGATGTATGGTACATAATGCAATAGATCTAGAAATCCTTTAATAAATGCGTCCATAGTCATGGATCCCATGCATAGTTCATGAAACTCTTTCACTATTCGGTCAAAGAACCTTTCCGACATATACTTTTCTTAGAAACATTTTCGAAAAGTATTCGAGCGTATTTCCTGCATCTCATATTTCTTGGTATGTTTTAAATCCCTCCACCATCTTGCTACCTTACAATTTAAGTTATAGATGGAAATCCTATCCTTCATCTCACTTGAGTAGTTATGAATCTGGAAATACTTACTCATGCCTAGCATCCACTCTACAACTTTCTCCCCAGTGTTTACTTCACCTTCATAGGTTGGGGCTCTTATTTTTTGAAACCCCCCCTGAAGACTGTCATCACTCTTTTGCTTCTTTCTCCATGGAGAAAGTGAGTCACCACTAGAAAGACTGTGATGGTCTCCTTTTGGTGCATTAGGGGTGCATTCTTCTTTTTCCTCTACACTTGGGCTACTGGCCCATTTTGGGTAAGGTTCTCTTTTGGAATTGTTTGTGGACTGAGTAGGTTTACCTTGCAGGATTCCTCCTATCATATTTCTCAGTAAAGCTTCATTTATAACTTCCTTCTCCTTCCTTTCGTTCAGGCTGTCTTCTCTGAAACTTTTCAATTCAGCTTGAATACTATGTAAAGTTTTCAAAACATGAGAGTTTAGCTCTACCACTAGCTCCGCTTCTGGAGTGGCAGTGGTCATCTTTCCTTGCCGACTATTTTATTTTTCAGTATTCATAAATTGAACAGTGCTGTAAAAATTCTTGTAACTACAAAAAAAATTTAATAACAGGAAAATTTCTGTTAGAAACCAAAATTTAATATTATACTTTATTTCCTTTGCGGTGCTAGCTTTGTGCGCCCATAGGTCTCTTAGTATTGAAATTGGGCTCTGATGCCACTTGTAATGTCCCCAAAAGTTGAAAATAAAATAAAAACTCATTAGGATATTAAAAATTGCCTTTATGGAACATTAATTAACTTGGAGAAACTTATACCGTACACTTCATGTACCATTGTCTACCCGTAAGCTGTTCTTACATTCAGTCATTTACATTCAGTCATTATTATTAGTTCTTTTTACTTAAGATGTCATGATTATTCATTATGGCCGATGTACTAATTATTTGGATGAATTCCTCTGTTACTTCTGCACTTGATTACTTGTTATTTATTGCGTTCTGACTTAACTTTGCTTGTGGGAACAAAGTGGTCGGAGGGGCGGGACTCATTTTCCCACGCTGGTTTGAGAGGTAAAGTATTCACTTGACTTGCAAGATTACTTAGTTCTTCAAACTGAGGCACCCCTTTTATCCTGTATGCAGGTTGTACTTAACCATGGACATTTAAAGAGCACTAAACAAATTGATTAAGAGCATACCTACTGTTTGTTATTATTTTTTTGTTCTGGACATAGATTATAGCAAGGTGAAATTACTTCTTTCATTATTTTCCTAACGTAGTTAAAATCACCTACAACGTATACTTAGTCCATTATGTGATCATACTATGGTTATTTCCATGATAAGTATTAACATGTCTTTTGATTTTCTTGTAGGTTATATATTTGATTATTGATGAGACTTTGATCTTATGGTTCTTATGCTTGAGACTTGTGACAAAGAGGAGACAAGTCCTAACCTTTAAACCCAGGGTTTACATGTTATTGTACGCTTTCAAAAATTGATCTTCCTCAATATGTATTCATCTTCATTATGACCACCTATGATCAAAATTAAATATAGGAGAGTTTAGATATTTACAGAAAGGGAAATTGCAACAAATCAAGTTAACAAGTGGAATTAAGATAAAATGCGAAATTTTTTCTAAGTGCCGCAAAATGTGACATTTAAACTCGATTATCAATTGTTGCATATTATATATTTATGCCCATTGAGTAATATGATAAATTTATTTCAATTGAAAATCGTTATGAACAAAATTAGATTGGAATTCATTAACTACCATTTTGAACTTAGTTTCCCTCAACATTCTTGCACTTGTTAGTTTTTCCAAATTCCTTAATTGTCACAATGAGGCTTTAGAATCCATTTTTGGGATTATAATTTTTTTTGAGGTTGATCATCTTGATTAGAATCAGCTCCGTAAATCTCGTTTTTTCAATCTACTTTATTTATATATCCAAAGTCTAGTACAAATTATACACTTTTTCAATTAAACTTTAGAAATTTATAGGAAAATAATTAGAATTCCATGGAATGTAAAATTTATTTTAGTGACCTTATTAAATCATAAGAGTGAAGCTTTGGCCTTGGAATTGATTTTTTAGCTTACCACTATTTTCTAGGAATTAATTAGTGAAAATTTTAAAAAATTCTTTACAAAATAAGATGATCGATATAAAATTTAATTGATCATGGATTTACAAATTTGAGATATTTCCTATGCCTCTCTTTGATCCAAAAACCTTATTTTTCATTTTTATGAAAATGTAACAATTTTCCAAAATTGTTTTCATTTAACAAAATTATTCAAAATTGACAATTAAGGAACTCAATAGATGAATACAACCATTTAAAGGTATTGATAATGTCAAATACTATAGTTGGCCTTCAAAATTTACCAAAAATCCCAAAATCCCATGACTTTCCAAAAATAGCTTGTTACTGTAAATTGAAATAATTCCAGAACAAGGGAAATAATGCTCAATTCGGGATAAAATTTTTACCCTAAGCTCTTACAAGTCCCAAGTCTCTTAAAAAAAACCTGGTCCAAAGATGATGGATAACCCTCCTAAAAATGGAAAAAATGTTATTTCAGGAAGGTGTCAAAGTGGGGTTCTTTAAATAAAATGATGGAGATGGCTATAGGAGCTTAAATCAGTAAAATTACAGAGAATAAGAGTGTGCAAGAATTTTGGAAAATTTTTCCATAATCTCACCGTTTTTTCCAATTTCAAATACAAATAGAGGAAGAAATGGCAAATTTTCCAAGGAGAACATGCAAAGAGAAGAAATGAGAGAAAATGGTAGGGATGATCCTATAAGTTTAATATTCCCCCCTGAACCTCAATTAATACCTACAAATAATACCAATAATGGATAACCAACAAAAAACACATCTTGAAACCATTAAAAACTGCATAAGCTATGCTTGGGATGGACATGAAATGAAGCTTAAATTACCTTCTTCCTTCTTCAATGGATTTGGATCCCTCACTCGTACTCAACAAAAAATGATTAAGTTGATGTCTCATACACATACATCTCTCATCAAATTCGAAATATGGCCACGTGTATTGAATTAAATGAGTTTTATTCATCCATACTCTATGAGACAGGGAACAAAACCTCTTCCCATTCAATACTGTAAGCCAATCGACACCTCTACCAATTCTTCCATTGCCAATACAAGCTATGATAGAGTATCATTATCCACCTGCAAATGCATAGCTACAAACCTATCATGTCATAAGGGAATATTCCACTTCGAGGGCGTTTAGGCTCACTTAGAGCTAAATTAGACTATCTCATGATTAAGTGGTTAATTAATACAAAAATGAGCTAGTAGGAGAATGAGTGCTCTACTTTCCTCTATATGAGGATTACAAGTGATTGATAATTGTAGGTTACTCATTATTACACTCTCTCTCAGATAATTTGTCAATCCTCCTTTCTCATTTCTTTATAAAATAAAACTAGGGTTCTGAGGCAAATTCCATCACTTAGTCTTCCTTTTGCTCCACTTTATTTTGAAAAGTGATAACTTCCTTCCTTAAATAAAGTTCATGAAATTACAACCACTGATACCAAGTGAATCCTTTTAATTTTTTGCAACTATAATATACACTTAGAAAAATATAACACCTCCTTAGATTCCAATGTCAAAACTAGGTCCCATGATGGAAACATTGATAGTTCTCCATCATATTTTGTCATAAGAATGAACCATTTAATGCATTGGAAAACTTATGTATAGGGATAACATTCATCTTATCTTGCTTCAAGTTTGACACAAATTCCTTTACCTTTGTCAGTAACGGAATTGACAAAACAATAAGAGGTTAAAAAGTCAATTTAAACAATGGGGGATCAAACCTAAAGAATTGAGGGACATTAAATATGTATAGGGTGTGAAAATCATGTGAAACATATTCCATCATGCATAAAAAACTCATATTCAACTGAAGTCAATGTTCAAATAAGTGCTAAGAAAGAGGCCTTTAAAATCAGTAAAGTAAGTCATAAATCATTTAAGGAGTATTTGAAAGAATACCAAGCGAATATAAAAAATAAAAGAGGATCGAAACACTCATTCCATAATATTAAATTTGCCAACCTTAGTTCTCAACAATAGATGTTCAAACACCCTTAAAACATGGATTCCTTCCCAAATATTGTCTTAGCATTGGTAAGTTTTTAGTTCTTTTCCACAATAGATAGGCAAATTTCTAACTTTATCATGGTAACTATTGTGACTTTTCATCTTCTCTTCTCAGCAATAATGAATTTTAAGAATATCGCCACAACAACAATGACTTTTCCTATCTTTGCCACATTGTCGATGGATTTTTCTATGTTCACTAGAATGTTGATGTCTTTTTACCATATTCATTGCGACATAGGCACCTCTCTCCCATATTTTCCACAAAATCAACAACTTTTCCTATATTCACCACAACAATGGTGTCTTTCTCCTATCTTTGCCACAACAACGGTGACATTTTCCAATCTCTTTGCAACTATCATGCTTAGCCATTTTTTAGAAAAGTGCTTTGTTCTTCCTTCAATCTTCTTCTTGGATATGCATTAAGAGATAAGTCTTAGATAAATTTCTTACCTAACTTAGGAGGAGAAATCAAGGTTTGTAAGGAAATTCAAAAAGGTGGAAAACACACAAGAAAATTTCCAAACATATTTCAAACTTTGGAAAGGAAATGGAAAACAAGACTGGGAGAAATTACTGGGGACTATGGATAAAAGAATCAAGAGCAATATAAAAGGGCCTTAGAAACTAAAACTTAATACATTCAGTCAACTCTAAAAGCCTTATCATTGGTCATGTCAAAGCAAGTCATAAGAGAGGAGGAAAACCACCAAGACGACATAGTTCAAATAACTCATTCAAGCACCTCATTAGCATCAATGAATATTATAATGAAAGTATTGATGGACATTCCAACAGTGATGCTTTGTTCAAATTATTCATGATTTACATCTAGATATAGAAGACACTTAGAAACCCAAAATTTAGTATAGGGGGTCCCTGGTTTTCTATCCCAAGATAAAAATAGCATGGAAAGTTGTTGTGGAGGCTTTGTTCAAATTATTCATGATTTACATATAAATATAGGAAACACTTATAAACCCAAAATTTAGTAAAGGGGGTCCCTTATTTTCTATCCTATGATTAAAATAGCATCGAAAGTTCATGTGACAACAATGCTAGCCAAAACCCTCAACACAAAACAAGGCAAGGCTCTATGATGTAGTGGGATCTTTAACAAAAATGGTAAAATCTATAATAACTTAGTTATTTGTTATTTATAATAATAATAATAATTTACTAAAATAACTTTGATTTATTAAAATAAAAACTATTATGAAATGAGTTTTACAAATTTGTATTTAAATAACAAATTTATAATAATTATTTACTTGAAATATAGAAAAGTATTTTAATAAAAAATATATATTTTTATTTGATATTAAATTTATCAAAATTAAAGAATTAATATTTAAATATTTACACTTATATTTTGCCATTTAAAATATAAGTTCAATATGTTTAACAAACTTGAAAACTTTAAATTAAAAAACACTTATTATAAATTATTTTCTTTGAAATTTTTTATTCCATAAAATGAATATATTTTAGAGACTTTCTAATAATATAAATAGGTAAACTAGCAATATAAGAATCAAAGAAAACTAAAATTAAGAACACATTATAAATATTAAAAATAAAATTTCTACAAAATTTGGTTAATATATCATTTTTTTTCTTTAAAAATAAATATTTAGAAGCTTTTATTAATTAAAAAAATAATTTAATGTATTTTTTAAATAAAAACATATCTTCTACCATTTTTTATGAAAAAAGATTAAAATAAAATGTTATTATTTATTTTTCCTAGTTAAAAAAAATTATACTTTATATTTCATTGTATACACTCATGTTTCCTTAAAAAGGCAATACATTTGAGAGTACTTTTTAAAAGTCTTATGACATCACTAGAAAAAAAACCATCAATTATATACAAAACCAACTAAACTCCAACCATTCACTCTACTTTGAGAATTTTAAAAGAGCTACTAACCAAAAACCTATCAATATAACAAAAAATACTAATTATCGAACATCAATTCATAATTCCATGCTCAATAACCCTCATAACAAGAACTAGAAACCATAATGTGCCCTTCATACTCTTCATTAAAAAAAAAAACCTTCCACTAAATTAACATATTTTTTAATAAGAAATATGCTTCCTCGTTGTATTCTACATAAGTATGTAGCCTTATGTAGAAATTGCAAATCCATGAACTCTTTCAACCACCACCACTTTGAATCCTTTGTTTCCACCACTTTCAACATGAAAATTGTTTTTGAATTGTACCTAATCAATGATTACTCAAAAATTTGAAAATAAAATATATTTTTAAAAATGACAAAGAGTAAAACCTCCATGAACCATCCATTACTACTTAAGTCCCCTTGTGAAGCACCATCAAATAACCCAATAAAAAAAATTGACAAACAAAAAAATAGGAGCGTAAACTTGCCTACCAACATTAAATTCATCCTATTTATACATCTCCTTATACGAACCAATAATATTTGCAACAACTCTAACAACATTTCATTTTATTACTGGTTATCAAAACATATTAAATTTAAGTGCATCCAAATACCCTATCTTGCATAACACCAAAGATCTCTCCACTTAAAGACAACAATTTATCAAGGATTATAAATTGAATTCAAATGAAAAAGTCACTCAATTTAAAGATATATTAAAGCATCTCTTTACTTTCCTTTATATTTGTTTTTCAAATTCAAATTTACATATGGTCAATAAATATAAATTCATTTAAAAACACATAGCATATATTAGATTGTTGATCTTATTTTTTTCACTGAAATAAGTTAGTATGAGGAGATCCTTGAGGAGATCCTCTCATTTTAGTCACGTTATGCTAGTTTACATAAATAAAAAAATATTAAAAAATAAAGAAAAAATAAAAATTACATATCAACTTAAATAAAATTAAAAAACAAGTTAAACTTGAATAGATCGGTTTTAAACTCATATCTATCAAATACCAAGAGGGAAACTTATATCTATCAAATACCAAGGGGGATCCAAATGGTAAAAAACTGTACACCTAAAGAAATTGGATCCCTCTCGGTGCTTGATAGATCAGGGTTTAAAATGGATCTATGCTAGTGATATAATTGTCCCAAGTTTCGTCATTTCTAAAACTAGTCAAATGAACAATCTAATGTTCTAAGGAAAATTTCATTTCCACAAAAGATTGTATCACCATTTTTGTTCATGTTGCAAAGAGGAAAAGGAAAGAGATTCATAAACCACTTTCCAAATTACCTACCTAGTCTTTACATTCAATGACAATGAATGTGTTAGGGTTAACCTTCATTCATGAAATGAGCCAAATGGTTTAGGTTGTGATTTGAGCCCATGGTATTTGGCCTCCTCGTAATGTGGTGAGCTCACTTGGCTCAACTTGGACTCTTTAGGTCAAGGGAGATAATAAATTTATCATAATGGTTTTTCCTAGTTTTGAGTTTTCCACCTAAACATTGTGTGTTTATCTTTAATGGATACTTATCTATTTTATTTCTTTTGCACTTTATTATATTTAAATGCCCCTTAAATCTTAATAAAGTAATCATCATCCCTGTTTGATAAACATAATCCAATCAACATTAAGCCAATAATGAAGTGTAACATCAAAAGCATTAATGACATTCTTCCACACAATATTCTATTGTTGTTTTATCCATTTAAACTAAAAGTTGCACTTGAACTAAAAACTACATACTAGAGAGCACAAACATTACTTTATGTGCTTTTTAAAAACTACATACGAGAGAGCATAAACTAATCTCAAACATTAATTTATGTGTTTAAAATCGGGATTACTTTTTTTTTTCTCTATGCAAGGACCAGCATGTGAGTATTTTCTTGCGAGCATACGGCATTTTTAGGTGCATTCATGTTAAGAGATTGTAAATACGAACTTAGAGAGTTGTCAATGCTGAAAATAGACTTTAATTGGCACCTACAAAGGCACCCGCTCAGGGGATCACTGTTGCTTAGTAATTTTCTTTATCAAATGGCACTTTTATTAGTTTACAGCAACACGCATCTTCTTATCTTCTTCATAATATGTGATGTCTCCTACAGTATTTGATAGTTGTAAAGACAAAAAAATCTCTATGTTCCAACACATAGTTGTTGGCAGCGACCCGTAAACCAATTAGCAAACATTTCGAAAAGGCTGTAGACCCATTACCAGAGATAAGGATCAGGAATATCTCTCGGAATATGTATTGGAAAGATTGTGAACAGGCTATGTTCGTTTTTATGGCTTCCCTTTGTCCTGTCCACAAATTATAATAAATTCAAAGTCCCACGTTTGATTTCTTCAAAGTCAAAAGGCCGTGTCGAGTCCATGGCAAATATTATTGTGTTGAATACGACCACATCAACCTAAAAGAAACGAAACCAAAGCCACGAATGCTATCTGCAAAATTGTCAAAGGATGGCTTTGAATCGCTTATAAATACAGCTTTATTTCTCCTTTCTAATTATTCACTCTACCTTTCCTCTCTAAATTATTTTTCGAGCCAATCTCTCTAACTGGATAAACTTATTCAGTTTATTATTCTTTTCACAATAGAGCACGAATTTTGTCTATATTGTCCCTCGACCGAAGCTAAGGCGTTTATTGAAATTATAACATGGCGGCCACGGGGGTGTATAGCATGATGATATGCATTTTGGTAATCTCTGCGCTCTTTCAAACAGCGATCTCCAGGCCTAATTTCCTCCACCAAGCTGACTCCAAACTTAAGGACACCTCCAATTATATGAATAACATCGACTCTGAATCAGCTTATATCCAAGGTGAGGCCAATAAAGCGCCCGCCATTGATATTAGTCTACTGGATCATAAGCTTCCAAAGCGTGGTTATACTCCCTCGGCTCCTTCGGCCTGTCATAACATGGTCATAGACACGGTCGGCGCTGCACGTTATAGTTGCTGATGGAGATTAAGTTGAGAAGTTATTCCATCATTTTTCACTTCAGATCTGCTAATTAACTATGACATCCTGCTGGAGGAAAGAATAATCAATCAAAATCCAAGAGAGTCCAGATCCTGTTGACAATATATGGTTTTACAGTTGCAATCTTATCTTGGGATATCATGAAGTAATTCAACGATTACTCTAGATACCACTACTAGTTCTGGTTTCATTACTTTAATGTATTGATCGCTTTGTACTGATCCATAAATATGAGCTGTCGATGAAAGAGTGTTGTTTATGTGCAGCTATTTATCTCAGCACATTCTCTCATAAGAATGGTTTCAATATATCAAAAATCTTATTCTATACAAAGGATATGTAAATATAAAAAATATGAAGAATAGTAAATAAGAAAGAACTATATTTTTAATATAGTTAATGAGTGATAAAAATTAAAAACTATATTAAAAAATAACCATGCTAAAATAATTAAGAACTATATATAAAAATGTTTCAGATTTGTGTCTAAGAAAGTACTATAGGGAATAATCTTATATATTTTAGGAGTCAATTTTTGTTACGCTGCTATTTTTAGGTGTGAGTCTCAAGGAAGTTTGAGTTTATTTTTTCTTAAGAGTGCTTTAGTTGACCTGCAATACAAAAATCCATCCAAGTTGAGACTTAAGTGTGATTTTGATCGTTTATATGTTTAAAAGTTATAATTTCTCATATCATACATTTTGTTAATCAAGAAAACATTTTTTCATAAAAACATAGTTCTTAAGAAAAGATTGCATATACATAACCATAATAATAATAATAAAATAAAAATAAAGATAAAATCTAAAAAATAAATCAAAATTATGACTTTGATGAAAATCATTTCTAGTACTACTGCAAGCTTGTTAACCATCATTAATAATAAAAAAATAGTTTTGTTAATAATCAATGTTTTTTCTTTCCAAATTTATTTTGTTAGCTCTAAATAGTTATCTATGAGAAAAAAGTTATTAAATTATTCCAAATCTTCCTAAATAATGGTGGCTTTTATACAATCATGTTTCTTTAAAATATGGTATGGTTAGAAAATTTAATGTGTGTTTTAATATAAAAAATTAATAAAAAAAAGTAATCATGGAAAAATAGTTATTGTATTTAAAATAATAAAATGCTTTACAATTTAATATCTAAGAGACATTGTTACTAGAGAAGATCAAAATTTTTGAGTTATTTTTTATATATTAAAAAAAATTACACTTTAAAAATATATAGTAGCAAACATCTTTATAATGTGAATTTGTTCTTAAACCCATTTTCCACTTCTAAATTTAAATTTTTTTTTATCATTTGCCTCAATTCACTCATTTAATCATACTTTGTGTACAAGGGCTTAAGCACATATGGTTTGTGATAAAACTCATACTTAATCAACTTGTTGTTTGTTTGAAATGCTCTTTAAAAGTTAAATGTCTCCAAGATCGTATTTCTGAGTTTTCATTTAATAATTCTATAATTTATTATGATAGAAATGTTATAAAGCTTAAGAAATTTAATATAAATATTATAAGTTAGATAAATATAAATATAGATATTTGAACAGCGGATTTGCTAGGGTTTGCAGGAATTTTTCACTAAGTAGCAAACCTTCGTAGCCTGGCCACTGGGGCCCCTTGGTCCCAGGAGCGAGTAGGCTCTCCAGGTGTTTGGGCCTCCCCGGGAGTTTTTTGGATGGAGGCGGGCTCTTCAAGGCCCGGTGGGCCTCAGGGAGTGGGTTTTGATGCAAAGGAATAGCGAGCGAGCTCGTTCGTCGGTTGTAGGCCTCGAGCAAGGGGCTGTCTGCCAAAATCCCCCACCATCCCCACAGTTCATGTTCGATCTGAGAAGGTGAGGGGCACGATTGAGCTCTGGAAAGAAAAAGCGCTGATCGGTAAGTTTGTGGGGATATGGCCCAAGGAAAAGGATCTGGTCAAATGGATCAGTAGCGTGTGGAACCCTAAGGGCCACTATGATCTGCAACTTGGCTCTAAGGGTTTCTTCACGATCTTTTTTTCAATGAGGAGGACTGGGATTGGATCCTAGAGGGAGGCCCTTACTTCTTTTTTTCTGCCAATCTTTACCTCCGCCCATGGAAGGAGCAATTCAATCTTGAAACAGAGGATATGACTATGGCCCCAGTTTGGATCTGCCTCTTCTCCCTCCTAGGGGAGTACTAGGATCTGGATACCCTGAGGGACATTGGAAATGCCCTTGGTGAGTTTATTAAGGTATCCGAGCAGACGAAGGCCCAGAGGTATACCTCCTTTGCCAGGATTTGTGTTTACCTGGATCTCTCCAAGGAGCTGCCAGAAGCCATAAACCTAAGTTGGCAGGATGAAGAGTGGCTCCAACCCGTCAACTATGAGCAGATCCCTTTCAGATGTAGGTACTACCATGAGTATGGTCACTTGGGACGGAACTTCCCATGGATGGAGGCAAAGCCAGCCCCAACAGACCCTAGCCTGGAAAAAACTGGGGCAGGGCCTGATGGCTTCACCCACGTTAAGAACCGCAAGAGAAACAGGGCCACAGGACAGTCAAAGGCCAAAAAAGACTCGACGATGAAGGAGACCCGGTCTAGGAATGCTTTTGAGATCTTATGGGGCTTGGCTGAGGAAGGCACGCCTAAGGAAAAAGAGAGTGTCCTTCATCCCACCAATGTCTCTAACTCGTCGAAAGAGTTCGAAGCCCAGCAGATGGAGATAGTGGAGGAAGCCGAGGATGAAGAAATGGAATTAGGGGAACTAGATCTGGATGTGATCGAAGCAGAGTGTGGAAAGAAGGGGAAGGGTTACATTCCCAGATAGCAAATCGGGCTCCTTCAAGGGGCTATTATCAAGGCGGGGGCTCATCTGAACCTGGGGATTGACCCAGATCCCCTAACTGGGCATAACCAAAAACCTCCAGAGGAGGAACAACACCGATGAAGGAAATCAAACAAGTAACGCATTGCAGAGATAGGAGTTAAACTCATAGAATAAGGCCAGTATCCTACGATTAGGGCGGCCTTTTCTGAAGTCTCCAAAGTTTCCCAATGAAGTTAATCTCCTAGAATATAAGGGGGTGTGGAAACCCTAGGAAGTGGAAGACTCTCAACCAGAAAATTAAGCTGAAAAACCCTGATATCCTCTTCATTCAGGAAACAAAATGCAATTTTGAAGGCTTGGATAAAATTAGCAGTAAAATCTGTAAAGGCTGCCAGGTGATGGCCCCGGATGCGGCTGGGCAGTCAAGGGGTATAGCAATCCTCTGCACCCCCTAGGTGGTCGAGCTCACAAATTGGAGAGCTAATAAGTTTTCCCTAATAGCGGATTTCCACCACTTGGTGTCTGAGGTGAAGGGCACTCTGGTGAATACCTATGGCCCTAGTAGCTTCCCCGAAAAGTAGGCCTTCATCGAATTCTTAGAATGGGCCAACATTCAAGCAGAGGGAGCTCGATGGGTGATGGGGGTGGATTTTAACCTCATCGCCAACCTTGGTGAAAAAAAGGGAGGTCAAATATCTTTGGATAGATTTCAAGAGGCTTTTGGGGCCTTCTAGGCTCACAGCTCTTTCATGGACATGGAAACTAGTAATGGCTGGTATACGTCGAATAATAAGCGGGGGGGGCGAACACCTGGTTGCATCTCGCCTAGACAAGTTTTTGGTCTTGGAGCCCCTTCTCCATGAAACGGGAGAAATTCTGACCACTGTCCCATTTTCCTTCACTCGGATTGGTCCTGATCCACGATGGGGAAACCTTTTTGGTTCGAACAATTCTGGATGGAGCATAAAGACTTCAAAGATATAGTGTAGCAATGGTGGCAGGAGCTAATTCCCCCATCTGGCACAACCATGTATTGTTTCCAGTAGAAACTCAAATCTCTCAAATCCAGAATTCGTACCTGGAACAAGGAGGAGTTTGGTAACATTTTTGTGGACAAGAAAAGACTGATCACTGACCTGGATCAACTCAGTGAGAAGGGAATGATAGAGGGATGGGATGAGGACATGCAGAAGAAAGAGAAGGACTTATGGGAGCAGCTGGAGGCATGGGAAAAATAGGAGGGCATATACTGGAAACAAAAATATAAATTCAAATGGCTGTAGGATGGGGAAAGAAACACCAAGTTCTTCCACAATTCAGTCATTTAGGATAGACACTCCTTGAGGATTTTGAATCTTAAAACAATGGAAGGGGGCCGGATAGAAACATGCCGCAAAATTGAGGAGGAACTCAACCATTATTTTGCAGAGATCCTCAACGAACATCTCCAAAATAGGGAAAGAGGTATAGCTCAAATTATGCAGCTAATCCCCCCCCTCAGTCACTAGGGAAGATAATGAGACGCTGGTTAAACTAGTAACTCTACAAGAAGTTGAAGAGGTAGTCAATCAGATGGCCCTGGGAAAAGCCCCTAGACTGGATGGGTTTACCTCCAACTTCTTCCACTATTTCTGTGATATGTTTAAGGAGGAGGTGGTGGAAATTGTGGAGGAGTCAAGGAAAAAAAAGGGGGTGCTAAGAGCTTTCAATGCAATGTTCCTTTCTCTTATTCCTAAGGAGACGGGGGCAAATCGACCAGACAAGTTCAGGCCTATAGCTCTATGTAATGTGGTCTACGAAATCATCTCCAAAGTTATGGCCAACCGTCTGAAACCTCTCCTCCCCTCTCTGATCTTCCCGGAGCAATCGAGTTTTATTGAAGGGCGCCAAATCCTGGATGGGGTCATCCTAGTTCAGGAAGTCCTACACTCCCTGCAAATCTCGAGACATCTTGGTATGCTGATCAAACTGGATATTTCTAAGCCTTATGATAAACTAAGTTGGGATTACATCCGCAGAATGCTAGCAGCCTATGGGTTCTGCCAAGACTGGGTGGAATGGGTCATGGGGCTCATCTCCACCCCTTTCTTCAGCATTGTCCTAAAAAGAACCCCGACTTGTCCCTTTCAATATTCCAGAGGCCTCAAGAAGGGAGATCCCATTTCCCCTTTTCTCTTCATCCTAATGGCCAAAGGTCTGAGCCGTCTCCTGCAGTCTAAGGTGGATCATGGAAAGATTTGGGGCATTCGTCTGACGGACTCCATGGAGATACAAACCCATCAACAGTTCATAGATGATACTATGCTCATGGGGCACCCTTCAGTCCAAGAAGCGCAAAGCTTCAAATCATGTCTGAATCTTTTTTCCAAAGCTTCTGGTCTTGCTGTTAATGAGGCCGAATCCCAAGTCTTTTTTTCTCAATACTTCCCCTGCCTCCCAAAGGAACATTCTTCGTATCTTGGGTTTCTCGAAAGGCTCTTTTCCTTCAAAATATTTAGGAGTCCCTCTGAGCCCATGCAAATTGAAGAGTACATCCTAGCTGGAACTCCTTGACAGGATGAAACAGAAACTCACTAACTGGACTCTTAGACCCCTGAACTTACCCAGTAGGTTGGTCCTGATTAAATTGGTCTTACAAGCACTGCCCATATACTTGTTCTCTGTCCTCTCGGCTCTGAATTCCATCCTCTGTGAGATTCGGTGCATCCAGCACATCTTCCTCTAGGGAGGCAGAGAGGATAAAGCTAAATTCGCATTGGTTAGCTAGGACAGCATATGCCAACCAAAACTTAAGGGGGGGTTGGGTCTAAGGGATACGAAAATTATGGCTGAAGTCCAGGAGGCAAAAGTCTGGTGGCGTTCGGTCTCCCATACTACTGAACCTTGGGCTCGCTTGTGGCACTCTAAATATGGCCATGATAGACCCCCACCCGAGTTAATTCATTTCAACGAAGAACAACAGGGATCCCCTATATGGACAAAGGCGAAAGGTGGAAGGAAATTGGTCCAAAACCACAGCTTTTGGGAGATATGTGATGGAAGGAATGCATGGTTCTCGGAGGACTCATGGAATCAATTCCCTCAGCTAAGTGACAACCCAAGATGGACCCCAATACAGGGATGGGCTAGGACGAAGGGTTTCTATCTGGTCCACCACTTTTGGTAAGAACAACTCTGTAATGAGTGGCAGCATTGGATTTTCACTAACAAACCTGACCAAATCGAAGAAAAAGACTGGGAGGCTTTCAAAGAGGAAATGCACAGGCAAATCATCAGACCCACTAAGGGACACGATGTGTTGAGATGGGGATATTTGGAAAAAGGAAAGTTTAATATTAAGGAGGTGTACAACATTCAAATTGGGAATTGCGTCGAGGACGAGGAAACATGGAAGAAGCTGTGGACATTAAACTTGTGGCCTAATGTCGCCACCTTTTCCTGGCTAACTGTTAAGGGTCGCATTCTCACAAGTGAAAACCTCAGGAGGTGTGGAATTCAGGGTCCTTCTCAATGCTGCTTATGCTCTCAGGTGGAGGAAACCACAAACCATCTTCTGGATATTTTCCCGTTTGCTGCAGCCATTTGGGATAAGGGGGCGATGGGTTTTAGGAGAAGTGATAGGCAAAGAGCCCAGCCGGCAAGAAATTTGGTGGAATGGAACCAAAAGATGTTCAAAAACAGAATTATCAGGACGATATGGAATGCCTTACCAGGTATGATCATGTGGTGCATTTGGAAGGATAGGAATAGTCGAATCTTTAGGGATAAACACTCCAGTCTTGAACAGGTCTGGAAAATGGTGCGGGAGAACCTCCTCTCCATCAAAAGAATGCAATGGCATGATGAAGATAAGATAATACCTGCAGACGATATTCATGTTGGCAAATTTTGAGGTCTGGACAAAACTCAGTTGGAAGGGCTCCGCTTGCGTGACAGGATCCTTCACCCATCTAGCCCAAAGTTTTGGTCTCCCCCCCCTCCCATGGTTTTCAAGCTTAATTTTGATGGGGCCTCCAAGGGGAACCCTGGTAATGCCAATTTTGGCGGCATTTGCAGAGATTCTCTAGGCAGGGTTATTTTCGTTTTTTTGGGGGCCATCAGCCGAGATACCAACAACTTCGCTGAACTCGAGGGGATGCTCCAAGGCTTGCACTGTCTAGTGCACAACAACAACTTCCTGGAAATAATAGAGGGAGACTCTCATATCTTGGTTCATATGGCTTGACGGTTAGTACATGGTAGAATCAGTGACCAAGTGTCTACCAGCTGGAGGTTGGCCAGCCTTTTGGATGAACTACGGGGCTTGATCCATGCCCATCCCACGGTCTCGTTCAGCCATGTAAGACGTGACGCCAACAAGGTGGCAGACTCTCTTATGAATACAGGGGTCGAGGGGGAGATGGAATTCCAATGGGGCCCACTTGTGTCCTTTGATGCTAACGAGTGGGTTCATAATTGTCGACAGTTGGCAGCGTAGGATCTCATGGGCGGTTCGCAATCGACATGCCTGAACGATGTGGTGGATATAGGTGACAAACGGCGTGAGCATACCAATATGGATCAAAATCATGATGAAGGAGAGTTTTAATGAGGCAATTGATCAAGGGAAGAGGCGGTTGTCCTTGGCCATTATTTTTCTCATCGAAAATGCAGGTGACAAGATGGACAGGGTAATGCAGGATGAACAACTTGATAGGGCTATCCTTTTAGTTAGAGCTTCCACCATGAAGATCGGTATGAGGGAGGTGGTCTACTCCAATTCAATGACATCATCCTAGTACAAGCCAGATGAAGTGATGATTCTTCCTCTTCCTTCTTATTTCTCTCCTTGTTGGACGAACTGTTATTATCGTTTAACCTTGCTCCTTGCCTCTCGGCTTCTCTGGTTTCTTCCATGGCCCTCTGTTCGGGTCTAGGTGTGGTTCTTGATGGTATTTTGTCCCTGTGCCCTTGATCATAAGTATTTCCTACTGATAATGGCCCCTTATGGTTAGTTGGTTAAGGGCAAGGGCCATGGGGATTCCTCATCTACGCAGGATGCTGTAAGACTGACCCATAGGGTGACAAGAGCACAACTTTAGGCTCAAGAGGAGGCTAAATTTTTCAAACACAACATTCCCTTAATATCCGTCAGGAGGTGGAGGGTAAGGCCGAGGACCTATGGACTACGGTGAAAAACATGCCCAGAGAGGAACTCCATCAGGAAGTGGCGGACTGGGTCTTGGATCCTGGCTCCATTGCGGGTCATGCTGCAGCATATGACCACCTTCTCATGCAGTATTGGGAAAATATGAAGTTAGTTGGCCATTCTTACATAGAGCGGGAAGCAAAGATGGTGGGGGATGAGGAACCGATGAGGGAGTGGAAGCAGTACAATGGATAATGTCACCTCATCCACCAGAAGGTTGATGTTCTAGCCTCTCGCTTGGGTATCTCTTTCTACGCGGGAGGAAAGGGAGATGATGAGGTGGGTTGCCCAAGGGAATGTTTCTGCTAGTGCGGTAAGAAGAAATGGAGGATATTATCCCCCTCTTTGGCGGTTCAGGTGTGAACCCAGCTCTAGCTCATCCTTTTGGGTCCTGTTTGCCCTCAGCCTTTTAGAAACAGGAGTGATGGTCTGGTCATATTGTCTCTTTCGAAGCATGGTAATTTGGCATGCCCAGTTGTTTAAAGTTTTTCTCCAATGTTTGGTCTATAACTGGTCATCTCCTGCAGCCCAGGTCTCTGTGTCTATCTATCCTGGCTTAGGGTTTAGTTTTCTACGTTTTGGAAGGTCGGCTGAAGGTCTTAGTAGCTATATTTTGGAAGGTCCCTACGTGCCCATTTTTTAGTCAAAATATTATTTTGTTCGAGTCTTTTGGCCTCTATGGTCCAGGTCCAGCTCTGAGTGGGGCATCTCCCTCCTAGAGGACTGTTAGACTAGCTTTGTTTTTCTGCTCTGAAATAGTTTCCTACTGATGTAATATAACGTTTTTATTTTATATATATATATATATATATATATGTGTGTGTGTGTGTGTGTGTGTGTGTGTGTGTGTGTGTGTGTGTGTGTGTGTGTACGAAAAAAAGATAGATTTGATATACATCTAATTACATCTCAAAATTTGTGGCTCTTCCATTAATTTAGTTTTAAAATAAATCTACTCCAATTATTATAGTATAATGGATAACTCCATTATAAATACAATATTTTTTTTACATTTCATAATTTTTACTTATTAATACGTAATTACCTATTTCAAAAAGCATGAGCCGAACATAGTCATTATGAACCATATTTGTTGCATAATGTATGTATTGTTCGAGCTCAAACATGTTGGAGAAATAGACCACTTGTCCCTAAGGACTATGACTTTCTTGGAAGTTATATCTGTTTATGCTAGCATAGTTGACGAAAATAAT
The DNA here is from genome assembly GCA_001517045.1 of Pseudotsuga menziesii. NCBI lineage: Eukaryota > Viridiplantae > Streptophyta > Pinopsida > Pinales > Pinaceae > Pseudotsuga > Pseudotsuga menziesii. Next base: position 219,276 of record LPNX010873850.1, on the reverse strand, counting down.
GACTTCATGGTATAAGATTAACCAAGCAGATTGCTTTAATGTCAATGTAATAGACCAACCTTTCTTGTAAGTAGTCTACCAATTGTTGACCTTTTTCATCATTGTTAGCAAACAACTCCCTCTTAGGTCTACTAAATACCATAAAATCATTCCAACATTTTTCATTACATTGATATACATGTGCATGAGTTAATAACTCGATTCCTGCTCAGCCAATTTTCCAGATGGAGATTATGCATCTCAACCAAGTCCTTTGCACAATCGATGGAAATATTTGGATAACCAAAGATTTTGATTCTAAAAACACCTATAATTCCATGAATTATGCCTTTATATTTCTACCCGTGATCAACAACCATCCTCAGGTGAATATGACTATCCTTTTTGACATGTAATATCATCCCTGCTCCACAAACACCCTCCTTAGCAACTCCATCAAAGAATTCAGTCATAATTCCCTCTAAAACCTCTCGTAAACTAATGAATCATTGCTTCAAAGATTGTTTCTAATAACCAAAATCACTAAGAGAACTAATTACTCTAATGCTCACATTATAAGGTGAGGCATTTATGTCATCAAATATACAATAGTTATGGGAATTTTAGACCTCCCGGGTAATGATCAATGGTAGATTCTTAAATTTTACCTTTCGATGAAACCATTTTAGGATAAAACCCCTAAAGCTAGCACCATCCCATTCATCCTCATGCCGAAGTTTAAATTTCAAGTCCTTCAAAATCAATCAGAAGAAATTACACTAACATAATAGATAAATGACACTCAACCCTCGAAAGAAAAATTTCACATCTATTAGGTTCGACAAAATCATTCTTGGTCAGATTATCCCATGAAAGGATTTTATTTTCAATACACAACCACATGAAAAATATAATTTTGAGTGAGAAATTATGTAACATCTCCAAACTTCACAAAATTTTAAAAATTTTGTGTCATATTAAATGCTAATTCAGAGCCAAAATGCCAGTTTAATAATTAACTCTAGTCTAGTTAACAAATAGTTTACAAAGACAAAACATAAAGAGAAAAACTTAGGAGTTAATATCCTTTAGTTATTTGTAACTAAAAGCTACTGAATTTACTTACTAACTTATAATTCATATGCCACTAACTGTACTCAATCTGTATTGATTTTTCAGTCTTGAATAAAACTATTTATCAAAAGCTAATGAGTTAAGATTATTGAATTCAGATCATTGGCTTATTTGTAAGAATGTGTATGATTCTGATGGTTATTGGGTGAATCCATCAAGATGGGGATCTATTTTGGGGGCTCTTATGAAAAAGTAAATCTGATTTTTTCAACTTTGGGTGAACGAAAGTGATATTTTTGTTTAGAATTTCACTTTTAAGTAAAAACAAATTTTTTGGAGAATTATGTTAGATTTCTATTCATAATTTTTTCAATTTTTTTTAGTGATATGTGATATGGCGTTTTGGAAAATGTTTGACAGTGTGTCCTTATAACATGAAAGGACTAAAAAATAGTCATTTTTTGTTGCAGCCCTAAAATCATTGTTAAACTTGTGTTTTGCAAAAATAAAATATGCTACAACAATCTACACACAATATACTCTTGTGATGACTATAAGTTTTTAACCAATGGATATTTATACTAATTATAATATTTTTTGAATTCAATCAATGGGGAAACCTTGTTGATTTTCAACATGTTTTTGGTTGCGACACTTTTCTCTCAATTGACTATAAAACTTAAAAATATATGAATAACATTTTGAAGTAGACACTCTAATTAACCGCACCATATTTGTTTCAATTTTTTAGGTGGTGTATTTTTAAAGTTATATATTTTTCATTTCACCACATTTCGAAGGAGATGAAACAAAACTTGACACATGTTAAGAAACAAAAATATTAAAAATATCAGATCTCACCTATACAGAACAAAATCTATACCTACGGAAAGTATATTTAATGAAAAAACTAAAGGTATCAAGTCTAACAGTCGATTTGTAGTGTAAGGCATCCATTTTACCTTCTGAAAATGGAGAAACCCTTAAGAATTCATCATAAATTTTTGAAACTGGATATGGAAAAGGTGAACATGATGGTGCAGGAGCATGTGTAAAAAGAGCACTTCGAAGATGGAAAATGAACCATTCTTCTAGACAATTCCATTCAGCTGCAGAGTTTGTCCAATGGTGTAAATCATATCTAAGCCATGATTGTAGTCAACAATCAAAAGATGTGCACATGTATGTACATTATTTTTTTAATTTATATTAATTGTCAATTTTAAAAAATGTATGTACTAACATTGAAGTATTTGTATACTAACATTAAAAGTTGTCATTTGTGATTTATCATTTATTGTGTAGGTTTTTTTGGCTTGTTGGGGTCCAAGATATAGATAGATCAATACCATACTAGGCTAGCCCCATACATGGGACTAGAGAACTTCACTCTATTCAAACAAAAGCCTTCCAAAACATGTTTGCATTTCATAGTAGAAAGCAATCATGTTTTTGTCATATTTGCACTGAAAATGTTGAATATACAGAAGTTTGTGAAAACATAACTAACAATTACGTAAAACATTGGAAACACACAAAGATTAATCCAAAAGGAAAAATGCCACTAGAAAGCATAGAATAATTAGAATCAGAAGAAATAAAAATATCATCTAATGCTGATATAATTTCAGATCTTGTTAGAGAAGGTAATGATCTTGTTTATTATTCATTTTTGTCCATCACCTTATGTGTATATACTCAATTTAACTCACTTAAAAGCTCTAACGCCAATTGTAATTTGCACAGGAGATGTTTCGCTATGATTGCACCTTTAAACAACGAGGAAAATGTAAAATATTATTTGATACGATGCACTGAAGGAAAAATGAAGTTATTGGAGAACTAAAATGGCAACGGATTTACATACGAGGGAGGATCCATCATTTTAAAAGGCTATTTTTTTTAGTAGACTTATATGACTGAAAATTGTGTCTACTTTCAGGATTATGAACCTGATGTTATATGTTGTAAGTATAGTCATTTAGTATGCTCATCTCGAATAAAATTGGTACAAGTTCCATCGAAAAAAAACTAAAAAATAGAAAATGGAAACTGTCCAAACATGAATATGAACGGATAATTGAGGACGACATTCCATTGCGATGTTTTTAACTATATCATTTCTTATTTTATGTTAAGATTGGCTATTATGCTGAAAGATGGATTCAACTTTAATTTATTAGAATTCAGAATCAAATTGCTAATGTTACCTTGGTAATAAAAAAATATTAGAATTCAAAATCAAGTTGCTAATGTTACCTTAGTAACTTCATGGATTGAACTTTAATTTATCAAAATTCAAAATCAAATTGCAAATGTTACCTTAGTAATGAAAAATATTAGAATTCAGAATCAAGTTGCTAATGTTACCTTAGAAACTTCATGGATTGAAATTTCATTTATTAGAATTCAAAATCAAGTTGCTAATGTTACCTTAGAAACTTCATGGATTGAGCATTAATTTATTAGAATTCAGAATCAAGTTGTTAATGTTACCTTAGTATACAAAAATTTTAGAATTCATAATCAAGTAGCAAATGTTACCTTAGAAATTTCATGGATTGAGCTTTAATTTATTAGAATTATTAATCAAGTTGCTAATTTTACCTTAGACTTAAAAATATTCCATATGAGGAAGAGGAATATTGCCAATGGAAAGTAATATATTAAAGTTCTATCATGAGAGATAATATTCTAGTTATGTGTAACATACCCATATCAACAAAACAAAAAAAATCTTTATCGAAGAAACTATTTCCTCTTTTGGACAACCGTTTTTGAAAATTTATGAATGGTAATATACCCACAAAAAGAACATAAGGTAAGTCAATCACCTAGAGATCATGCATAAACAGTATAAAATTGATTCGTTGCAATCCTTCCTAAGACTAATTTTGATATAACTTAACATGATAGGAAGGAACCTTAGGAATAATACTAACTTTTATTCCACATAAATAAGTTGTCTAACATATATTAAAGTCATCGAAATAAACAATATTCACATTATTAGACTGTCTACATATCATAAACATCAAAATAATCTTCCTTTGCATTTAGAATACTCATAAGAAACCATACCACCATTTACATCATCTCTCTGAGGAGAAAGAAACATATAAGAAGAACATCAAGTGGACATAACATAGCAAACACATCAAGAGCCCATAAGCATGACACCAATGTACGTGCTTCACCCAATCCATGGGTTACTTCCACAAAAATCATCACATTGTGTGAGATTTATTATAATAAAGAGTTAAAATCCACAATATCCATGTTGTGGTACTTTCTTTCTGTTTCTCCTTGTGTACCCCCAATATATCAATGGTTGGACACCAATACCTACCCTAGAATTAGTAAACCATGTAACTATCATTTTTGTAACATGTTGTTTCTCTCTGCTAATCACAACCACAAAATGTATCAGTTTACATTCAAGAGAAAATTCCCCAAGCTTTCTAATAAGGTTGATCATATATTAAATTAGGGACCTTTCCTTAACTATATATATATTATTGTAAAGTTGGCATTTGGTATGCTCTTACATATGATTTGAGACAATGTCCACATTCCTTTATTAGAATTCTAATTGGACCAAGGTAATTTTACTACCCATGATATCTAAATATTATTATTATCACCTTGCTAATCTCTGCCGCAAAACTCTGTAATATCCTAAGTCATAAATTTAATAATACATTTGAATTCCTTTGAAGTAAAGTGATAATATTCACTCATCTTTATAGTAAATAAAAAAGGAATTCATTCCCTCACGATACTTATGGGTATCCACCTAATGTCTAACCTATCTCCATCTGAATAAAAACCATAGTCCTTTAGCACAAAATTCTATGTTCCACTTTTAATTTAGAACCAAATTAAAGTATTGGACACCTAATAAAAAAAATGAAGTATTCCAATGGTAAACATTAAAGTATTCAACTCTCATTATGAGTGAACTTTGGTTAAGAAGGGAAGGTATTTTAAATCAATACTTAATACCTAAATGTTTAGCTAAGAATTTATGTTTGGGCTTTCAAGCCCCATGAGACATATTCCAAATATAAACTTTAATAAGCTAATTGTTTTGTTCGCAAGATATTGCAATAACTCAACCGTATCCAAATTTAAATTTTAATACAATAATTGTTTTGTTCACATCTATAACAATAATTCAACCATTTCCACATCAGCCTTTGAATGATGATTAACTGATAATGAATTTTAAAATTTCTTTAAAAACTTATCTCAACATTTTAAGTTGCAAAAGTGTTGTGGTGAGGCATGTGTGACCCAGCCATTGGCATATGGTTCTCATATGCCTCCTATGAACATATGTAACCAGCTTATTTCAGATATTTGGTAGACAGTTATCCCAAACGAGGAGAGGAGTTGGGGGGTCAACCCTTCAAATTTGCGACTCCGATCAATATCTTCAGGCAAAATGCAGCTTAGGAAAGGAGATCCGGATTAAAGGAGAAAACGCAGGCTTAAATAAGATGCAAAATCCAGGAAATTGTACAAAAAAAAGATCCATATTTAAGCTAAATTACAACTCAACAAAATACAAAATGCAAATTACACGCACAATCCGATGTAAAACTATGGGCAGGTCGCAACGGTGTTCGAACTATATGAACTTAAGAAGATCAAAGGTGTCAAGAATTCCATAGCATCATGCATCCAAGGAAGAATACAAAAATACATATGCATACCAGAAAAATCCGTAATGGATATGATCTATTCCATATCTGTCAAATATACTATTTAAAATATATATAAAAAGGGAATACTAATAAACTAGCATATGCTTGGATACTCAAAACATAAAACACATTCTCTCTACCAGACTTAATATCATAGTTAAGGTGCATAGGTCCTATTAATTCTTGCACATGATATAGGAACTAAGAAGCAATCTCATGAAAGAATAATCAACAAATACTCATGAAATGGTGTTAATCGGAACCGGAATTGGTTTCCTTTCTATATATTTAATAAACAGTGAATGGTTACAATACCAATGTCGAGCAATGGCTTAACTCCATGAAGAATTTGAATACCTAAGGAGACAATTTGAATTCAGTGAGTGAGTCTAGCTTAACTGACTCTCAACCATTCAATCACACTCAGTTAACCACTTGACCAAAACCTTAATTGACTCACCAAACCCTAACTAAAGTTGGAGTGCAATAAATGACTGAATCTCAACTGAAGGAGATCAAACACATGTCATAGCAAGCCAACCATCAAGTGCTAGTGCTCCATGACTTCAATGAACCCCGATGAGGTTAACTGAAGTTGAACTGACCATCAAAAGTTGGTGGAGGTGCCTTGTTGACTCCAGATCATTAAATAATAATAAATAATCCTTAAATAATATATTTAATGAATGGAGGTGCCTTAACTGACTCGTTGAACTGATTGTAACCACCAGTTAGAAATTAGGTGCATTAATGTCACTCAGATCACCCCCGGAGTGCTCCACTTAGCCTCCTTGATTGTAGGAGAAGGCTAAGTTAGTATCCTTGACTGTAGGTAGGCGTGGGTGTGACTGGATGATGGAAATTAATGCTCCACTGATGTCAATTAATGTCAATTATACTTAGGATAGTGGTTTAACTAGGCCAATTTGACCGAAAGAGTGTGTATGATGGTAAATGTCTCCAACACCCCCCCTTAAGCTATACTCAGGAAGAGTTAGAAAACATAGATGCATAAAATGCTAGGGCCCTGGTAACTAAGGCCATAGGTCACCTTGTACAATGCTGAAACTGAAACAATGCTCAAAACAAACTAAGTGAGGAAAAGAGGGAAAACCCAGTGGGAAAACCCCCCCCTCATGTTGAACACTGAAAGTAGGCTGGATCACCCTGATGAACTCATGTCCAATAGTGAACGGAGGTAAGTGAACTTCTTTTCTGAAAATCTCTTGGTGAATATGTCTGCAATCTACTCATCAGTTAGGCAGTATTGCAGAATGATGGTCCTATCATGCACTAGCTCCCTGATGCAGTGCATGCGAATATCTACATGCTTGGTCCTCTGCCTAGTAACTGGATCCATGGATATCTTAATAGCACTCTGTTTGTCACAAAAGAGGATAGTGGACAAAGTACTACCAAGATCAAACTCTGAAAGAATGCCTTGCAACCAAACTTCTTGGATGCAAGCATTCACCACTCCTCGATACTCGGCCTCTGCTGAAGATAGTGCTATGGAAGCCTGCTTTTTTCTTGACCAGGAAATAGGGCCACCAACAAACATGAATACATATCCAGAAGTTGACTTTCGATCAATAGAATCACCCGCCCAATCAAAATCTGTGTATCCAACCACCTCTAGCTCGCAGTTTGCAGGATAGTGAATGTCGTAGGTCCTGGTTCCCTGAATGTACTGGAGGATCCTCTTGGCTGCATTCCAATGAAGATCATGAGGCTGCTACATGTATCTTGATACAGCATTCATGGCATAACAAATATCAGGCCTAGAATATGTCAAGTACAACAAGCTATCAATCAGCTGTCAATAGATAGTGCAGTCCATGGGAGGTGTGTGTTTTCCTTCTTCAAGGCTGATCCCTGAAAGGAAAGGGAATGGTGTAGGCCTACATTCAGACATGTTAAAATTGAATAACAGGTCTGAAATGTATTTGTACTGAGTGACCATAATCCCATCAGAATTTTGCTCGATTTCAAGCCCCAAAAATTGTTTTAGAAGCCCCAAATCACTCATTTCAAAGGCATTGTGGAGAGCAGTTTTGATGGCTGAAATGGAGGCAATTGTGATACCTGTGATCAGTAAGTCGTCAACATATAAAAAAATGATAATTATATGACCATCATGCTTCTGTAAATACACATTTGGATCTGATCTACATCTCTGAAATTTTTGTGAGAGAAGGAAGGCATCCATCTTGGAATACCACTCTCTTGGGGCCTGTTTTAACTCGTATAGTGACTTCTTTAGCTTGAAAACCAAATATGGATTAGTGATGTATCCCTCATGATGCTTCATGTATATATCCTCATGAATATCTCCATGTAGAAAGGATGAATTAACATCCATGTGATGCACCTCCTCCTAGTGCTTGGATGCGGAAATAGCCAAAACAAGACGGATGGAGTCCATTTTTGCAATCGGTGCAAAGGTCTCATGGTAGTTTACTCCTTGGACCTGAGAGAAACATTTTGCTACCATCATTGCCTTATATTTGTAGGTTCTTCCATCAGCAAAAACCTTTGTCCGAAACACCCACTTGCATTGAACCAATTTCCTTCCCGGAGGAAGAGAGACTAGCTCCCAAGTAGTGTTTTTCTAAAGAGAATTCATCTCTTCATCCATGGCAACTTGCCATATTGGATCATTCTGAGCATGGTAGTAGGATTTTGGATCTGAAATAATCATCAAATAGAAAGTTTCGGATAGTAAATTATCATAACAAGAGAGCACAATACTTTCTCTTTGGAAATCAGACCGGGTTCTCCTTGGATCATCCAGATTTCTAATGTTGTCTCCTGTGGAGGAGAGTGTCTTTTGGGCCCATGTAGGAAGATGATTTTGCACTTTAGGTTCTGATTCAATATATGATGATTTTTGCAAACTGATATCAGAAATCATAGGATCCAAATCAAGGTCATCACCCCCAATTTCATCATCCAAATATTCAGTGGAATAGGAAGGAAATTCAGTAGTTTTCTCCTTCACTAGTTCCACCTCCTGAAGAGGCTCATCGAACTTGACACTTCTATCGATGATGATATGTTTGGTATTGATATCCAGCAGCTTGAATCCTTTAGATTCATCAGGATACCCAATAAACAGACATTCTATGCTCTGTGGTTGCAAAGCCCTTCTTTTATCAAGAGGAATCCGAGCCCATGCAGTGGACCCAAACACCCGTAGGTTCGACACATTTGGATTGTGCCCAAAGTATTCTTTGAAAGGAGTCTTTAATTTCACTAATGAATGTGGCACCCTATTCTAAATTTATGCTGCAGAATGCATGCCTTCAGCCCACAAATTTTCAGCAAGCTTCTTTGACTCCAACATACAGGTGGTCATCTCTTTGAGAGACCGGTTCTTCGTTTCCTCTACTCCGTTTTGCTAGGGAGTGTAGGGAATTGAATGTTGGACCTGAATACCACTTTGGGAGAAAATGTACAGCAACTCATTACTGACATACTCCCCTCCATTATCAGATCTCAATATCTTGATTTTAAGCCCAGAGGCATTTTCAATCAAGGCCTTCAATTTAGAAATTTTTTCACATACTTCTGATTTATTTTTGAGAAATAAAACCCATGTATACCTTGAAAAATAATCAATAAAAGTAAGGAGGTACCTTGATCCATTCATGGATGTGACAGGAATTGGACCACTGATATCAGAATGTATCAGCCCCAATATGCTTGGAGCTCGGTTTGCCTTCCCCCGATCGAACTTGTGCTCAGGGTGTTTTCCAATCACACAACCCTTGTAGACTCCCATGGTTGCCTTGATGAACAGGAGGCCTTCAACCATGGAGTTTTTATGTAATTGCTACAAATATTTGAAATTAAGATGGCCAAACCTCTCATTCCACATCCTACTAACCTCATTTCCATGAGTTAGTAGAGCAGTGGGCTTTGCATCTGCAACAAAGTGAGAGAACTCATAGGATTTTGCATGATGATTTGCATGGCCTTTTGCAATGAGTTTCTCGGATGCAATTTCTGTTATCTCAACATTATTTGGGCAGAAAGAGACTCTCTTAGGCATTCCTGTATGTGTCATATGATAGACACTAAGGATATTTGCTGCTAGAGACGGTACATACAAAACTTTAGAAAAAAAACCATTTTCTAGATCTATAGTACCTTGTCCTTCGGAAATGATGGTGGAGTTATCTCGCATGTGGATGGGAATGGATTTGCCGGTCTCCAAGGATGAAAATGATTCTTTTTCAGCCATCATGTGATTTGAAGCTCCACTGTCAATCAACAATGCTTTGGACTTCGAAGTGCTTTCAATGAGGGCATGACCTTTCTCATGCTGTGGTTCCCGATCTTGGTGATCTCTCCTCTGAAAGCTCTCCGGAAGATTGATGTGGTTCCTCTCAAGGAGAGAGGTTGCTTCATCAATGTTTTTCTTCATGCAGGCATGTTCAGGGTGAAAACCCTTCCCGCAGTAAGAACACTTGACTTTTTCTTTCCCATTGTTCCCTTTTCATTTGTTCTTCCTTGAGCCGAAAGATTCATCATGCTGCTGATTTTCAACTCTAGGCTTGGGAGCATCAAATTTAGTTTTCTAGTTTTTCTGCTACTTTCCTTTACCCTTCAGATCTTTGGGCCCTGACACATGGAGGGATTTATGACGGGAAGATCGGATGATCCCCATCTAGACAAGCTTGTCATGTTCATTAGTTAGGGACTCAATGAAGGCATTGAGTGTAGGCATCTTCCATCCAGGGGTTGTGAGCTTCCCCGCATGGAATGTAGAAACAAAAAATGAATAATTAGCCCCAAGTTTTGAGAGGATGGCTAGGATGAGCTGATCATCCTCCTTCTCCACTTTGCATTGTTTCAAGAGGAAAACAATATGCTTGAACTTTGTAAAGAATTCATTTAGAGTCTCGAAATTGGAAGGTTAGAGAGACATGAGTTCATTTTTGAGTTGGTAAACTCTCAAGTCATCATTCTTTCCATATAGAGATTCCAATTTGTCCCATATTTGTTTTGGTGTCTTCAGATTCGTAAGATGGAAGAGAAGGTCATCGAAAATAGAGAGGCACAAGAAACCGAAGACTTCATCCTTCTTGTTCAAGAATCTTGATTTTTCTATGGTGGATCCAGGCTCAACTTTAGTGTCCATGGCGACTCTATAGAGTCCTTTGGAACACAGCTGAATCTCCATTTTACTTTTCCATGTGTGGAAATTGTATGGAGTCAACAAAGGTACTGAGGAGGCCATCTGGATATGCTGTAGCGAATGCTTCACCTGTAGAAACCTGAAAATCAAAATAGAAAGGGAAAAATAAGGTCAGACAGCTTGCACATTCTAGGATTTCATCACACCGAGCATATTCAATCAAGAAAGCTTGATTAATAAGTTCTTTACTTGGGATATTGAGTGGTAAGCCTTGGCTTCTGGTGTAGTGATGGAATTTTGAGCTATTGCTCACTTTTCATGGAGAAATATGTCAAAAAGCTTGTTCTTGAGAGATAGAGATTCATCCCGTCGTATGCTCTAATACCATATTAATTCTTGCACATGATCTAGGAACCAATAAGCAATCTCATGAAAGAATAATCAACAAATACTCATGAAATGGTGTTAATCGGAACCGGAATTGGTTTCCTTTCTGTATATTTAATAAACAATGAATGGTTACAATACCAATGTCGAGCAATGGCTTAACTCCATGAAGAATTTGAATACCTAAGGAGCCAATTTGAATTCAGTGAGTGAGTCTAGCTTAACTGACTCTCAACCATTCAATCACACTCAGTTAACCACTTGACCAAAACCCTAATTGACTCACCAAACCCTAACTAAAGTTGGAGTGCAATAAATGACTGAATCTCAACTGAAGGAGATCAAACACATGTCATAGCAAGCCAACCATCAAGTGCTAGTGCTCCATGACTTCAATGAACCCCGATGAGGTTAACTGAAGCTGAACTGACCATCAGAAGTTGGTGGAGGCACCTTGTTGACTCCATATCATTAAATAATAATAAATAATCATTAAATAATATATTTAATGACTGGAGGCACCTTAACTGACTGGTTGAACTTATTGTAACCACCAGTTAGCAATTAGGTGCATTAATGTCACTGAGATCACCCCCAGAGTGCTCTAGTTATCCTCCTTGACTATAGGAGAAGGCTAAGTTAGCCTCCTTGACTGTAGGTAGGTGTGGGTGTGACTGGATGATGGCAATTAATTCTCCACTGATGTCAATTAATGTCAATTATACTTAGGATAGTGGTTTAACTAGGCCAATTTGACCGAAAGAGTGTGTATGATGGTAAATGTCTCCAATAGGTCCAACCGAAACCATGGAGAGTCTAAACACTTAACAATAGTTTATAGCTAACATCATATAAAAATGGAATACAATCTTTGTCTTATTGAAGCCATGGAAGATTAACAGGTCCAGATCTCTAGGACCAACTGAAGTTATAAACAATTTCATAAATAAAAGGAATACGATATAGACATCACTGTTTGTCTTAGATCTATCCACAAATAGTAGTTTATAGATAAGGGAATATGACACCGAACCTGGGAATTACCTATGTAAAACTTGAATAGAGATCCACGACGGACTGGGTTTACTTTACCAGGGTTGCGCTCAACACAATGTGATGGACCTATTCCAAGACTGAACTCATAAAATAACCATGTTATATGTCAACGCATACACTGATATACCCTATTTGAGGGTGCACATGCTCCCACTATTGTGTGAATGCTTCCACTACACTGTTGTAAGGAAGCTTCCACTGCTAGGCAAGCAGATACCGCTCCTTAGTGGGAATGCATTTCCCTTTTCAATATCCCCCTCCCCCCCCAAACTAAATTTCATACCCTATATAAAAGAAAGGGAAATGGTCTTCTCCCACTTGTGTGCCCAGTTCCCACCAGTTAAGGCAATAACTCTGCCCCTATTTGTGTCGAGAGAGGCCTCCCCAAAATTTAGATGTTAGTACTTTTATGAAGGCATGCGTTTTTCCCAAACTCATCCTTTCCTTTATTATTCTTTTTCTTCCCTATCACTAAAAAAAATATTTCATTTCACTAAATATAATGGTTAATGCAATTTCCTGTGTTGCATACTCCAAAAAGTTCTTGTCCGGGAGATTATTTTAACACCATAACTCTCACTTGTCTGAGAAGGACAAATCTCCTTGTTGTAAGTATTTAAATGATTATTCCTATGTATGATGATGGTGCCATCCTTCTTCTTAATTTGTTATTTATCCTTAAGGAGGCTACAACCTATAGCCCTTTGACAATTAACCCCTTAGGTTGCTCTTTTCCTTGTTTTTAACTCTTTCGATTTTAACTCCTCAACTCCTTTATGTCGATGTTTAAATAAAAAGAGTGATGGAAACTTCCTCTATTCAGACTTAATCATATTAGGATTAAGTACTAGGTATGGTGTCTCAGTCGGAATAAGTTTTAGCAAAGCAGGTATCCTGGTAGGCGCAGATATTATCTCTAATACTGCCATAATTCAAATGATACGTAGGACCACAGTATCCCTTATGGATCTTTTAATCGTTTGTTCTTATCTCTTGTGGTTAAGTTATGTCATTGTCTTTATGCCTCCTATAGATTGCAAGGTTTGTTTTAGGTGGAGCCTTGGCCTTTAGCTCCTCACTCAGAGACAAGTACAATAACATTGAAATTACAAAATATCTAGGATTTGCGAGAGGGATGTTACATCCTCTCCCCCTTAAAAATAACACCATCCTCGGTGTTCCTATTTTCAACCAATTTCCTTCTTCCATTCTGTCGTCTTTTCTTGTTTTTGTCCTTTTCATCCAGATCCCCTGTGATCTTTCTGTATCTTCTCAAGTCACTATCGTTCAAGACCTGCAGTTTTCCTGCAACAAGGTCGGGTCTAGCCCAAATTTTATTCAGTAAATCATGTCGAATTATAATTCAACTTACGCAAAAGACATAGATCCCTTTTGCATTGTAATAATCTGCAATTCATGGGATACTTTCTAGTTTTTACTAGTATCATAATACCCAGTTATTTTCATAATGCAATTTATTCATCAATAAAACATAATTACTACCCTTTGGGTGTTGGTTTTATCTCCAACCCTTGGATAGTTACATCGTCCTCGACCTGAGAAAATCCTTTCTTCATTTTACACATTAAGCATGTAACAGTCTAATTACTTGGAAATTCGTTAATATGTTTTATGTTTTTCAAACTCTCCCTTGAGTTCTGTTTCCATTCTTGTGTGGACTTGCAACAATTTCTAAGGTTATTCTCCCTTTTAACCACTAGTCAAAATTTTTCTCCTCAGTGACATCAAATAGCGTCCTGTCTTCCAGATGTCTAGTTTCTTCTAGGTCTTAATATTGATATCATACTCCTTTTTGATTTCCCACAAGCCTCCTTGCTTGAGTCCGGGAAAAACAAGGTAGAGTTAGATCATCAATTTTCTTGCCACACCATATGCCTAACACCAATGTGCTCACATGGCAATCACTTTCCTAACACCATTGTGCTCCTGTAGCATATATGCCTAACACCAATGTGCTCACGCGGAATTCACTTTCCTAACACCATTGTGCTCCCACAGCATTCATTTTTTCCTTGTTCGTATTTAGTATAAATTCAACTTTGAGTATTCGTAACATGCACTCCTTGGTGCTTAGCATGACTTTACTGTCATTGTCCCAATTCATGAATCGGCTACATGGTTAGTCAAAGCATCTATCAATAACCCAAATTTTCATTAATTAATCGTTAGAATTTCATAAGTCGCAACGATTTCAATGATCATTCATGAGTTATATAACCTTGTAAATCATTTAGAAAAAGTACTCCTTACTCATTTCTGAGCAATTGAGCGCAACTTATATACGCAGGCGGATTTATATACCGTAGTGTACATCAATTGTAACAATGGTCATAATTTTGGTGAAGCCTTCAATGTCAGTATATAAACAACATCATCCATAGTTAATCATTGGTTTATAAAACCTCGAAATTCGATAATTTATAATAAGTAAGACAACACCCATTCTTAACCTCATTATTTAAGGCACCAAATATTTTTACTAACAGTCAAATTCGACTGATAGTGTTCCTAGCATATCCTGAAATATTAGCATATAACATTATACAACATTCATCAACTTATTATTTTCAATATCAATATCTTTAGACATCTTTTCTCCTCTATATTTGGATAATTACTAGTGAAGGGATATTCCATCTTTACACCACATTCATGAGTGGAAATACTAGGGAGATGGAAATTCCAATAACATCAGTAATTCAAAGTAAACTACTTACCATAATTTCATACCTCAACTACTTATGTCATATCTTACAACTTTTCTAGTTCATCAAAAAGAGAGCTTTTATATAGGTGCACTCTTTCTATACAACCAGTAACATTAGGCATAACACATCATGCTATTCACCTTAGTTGTATTTCATAAGCAGTCTAGTTTTCCTTTTCCCTTTCTTGAATAAATATTGTAAGGAATGTTGTCATTCTCGTGAAGATGTATAAGAAGATCAATAATACCAACGAAAATGTATAAATATCTCAATAGTATTTATGTGCATAACTCAATTTCTTGCACACTAATAATTATATGTAAAGGATAGATTATAACAGTGGTATTATTGTAGCTAACTTGAATTCTCTTCCTAACAATTCTGAAATTCAAGTCCTACCTTTACTTAGCATCTATTTAGTATGCTAATGGTATTCAACATTCACAAGTTAATCAGCAACTTCTGATAAGAAGTTAACATTCACTTTTTGAGAATTTATTGTTACACACAGGTCTAGAACCCAAATGACATTCAATTCTCTCATCATTCACTTATTATGTGTAACAAATAACCATTTCCTAGGTTTATTAGTTCACGATAGCCAGACTAGATTAACAATAACAAGACATATGCATTTAGGACAAAAGGTCATATCCTACTATATGTGCATACATATAGGTGAAAGTGTTTTGTTCAAACTAATGGACCCAAATCTTGAGAACCATTACTTCCTCCTACCTTTGATCTAAATGCTCAATCAATAAATTTGTTTTTGCTATAATTAGTCATGCACCTCAACCAAATTATTCCATTACCAACATCTATATGCAATCGTAGCCTTTCAACTAATATGTACCGATGTATCCATACGATTTAGTGCAACTCTTTTGTTCCTGGTTTATATGAAATTCCAAATGTAAAGTGGTATTTCATATTTTATATAATGTTAGTATTGGTATATTTAACACCACTAACATTTATTTGATACAATTTGGTATTTTGTATAATCTTGACAATATAATATATTCCTTTAGCATAGCTACTATTTAGCATTGCTTACCTTTGTGGTTAAACCATTCTACTATATGTGATAGTTTGCGGCTAATATTTTAAAGAGTTTCAAGGGTAATAAAATTACTCCTAAATTATCAACTTATCAATTTCCCTTTAATAGCTACCTTGTTATCCTCAAGGAATTTAGGTAAGTTATATATGTATATTTACATATACATATATATAATCATATTCCCTCACATAATGATACCTCCAAGACTTTGGAGTATACTCTCATGAGCCACTTACATTTATTACAAATGATGAACCCTAAATTAGGTCTATAAGACTTATAATCAATATTCAATTCTCATTAGATCTTTACCAGTCCTACATTCAATTGGAAATTAGGTAACCCTTTCAATGCTACTCTTTAACAACAATATTCACCATGTTTTACAATGTAACCTATCACAATTTTCCACAGGTAATTCTAAGAATCTTTTTAACATACATAATATCATTAAAGACCAATTCAACTATGAATGTAGGTTCTAAAGGTCACTTCTCTCAACACTTCAAATCCCACATTACTATTATAATAGAAATTACTATAGTACTTTCATCGACCACGAGTTTATCTAAGAAGACTTCCATTTTTCACTAAGAATTTATTTGTATCATTCAAATAGAGACCAGACAATCGTCTTAACCATTCATAATGCCTCTTCCAAAGTAATCAAGGAAATAGCAATATACCTATGTACTTATGTCGTCGCGCCTGACATGGAAGTGGCAAAAGTAATGGGCCATCTTCACTGTGATTTTGAGAAGATGTTCCACCTTCTCCTGCACAACTACACGGTCAATAAATATCTGCATTTGGTACATCTTAAGGTACCTTTGTTGCACATATCAAAGCTTCCTAACATTCATAACCTTTACATATACATGTATGTAATCCAAAAAAAAATATCTAAGGACAATGCATATGTATATAATACTAAAAAAATAATCATGAACATGTGAGTTCAATGTACATGTATATAATCCAAAAAAACAATGTGAGTTCAATGTACATGTATATAATCGAAAAAACAATCATGAACATGTGAGTTCAATATACATTTATATAATCCAAAAATTAAGCTCCTCAATGTCCCAATCAACTACAATATATATATCAACAAAAAAAGAACAATATAAATAATTCTCTAAATGGAAGTCTACCACTATCCTCCACTAGGGTCTTCCCTTGGACTCATAACAATCTGCAACATGTATAAAAACATATTATGAATATCATAAATTATTTAAACAATTTTAAAATAAAATACATTTAAATATTAAACTAATATATCAAAGAACAATTCAATTATTAAAAAAATTACCTCAAATTATATATCATCCAATGGAGTCTTCCCTTTTCCTCTAAAAGGTGAAGGAGACCCAAGCTGCAACATGTATAAACACAATTTATAAATCTTACAAATTATTTAAACTATTTTAAACTAAATTCAAAAAAATAAAATATTAAAATTACAATTCCACCACTATACTCCAGTGAAGTCTTCCCTTTTCCTCGAAAAGATCGAAGAGACCCAAGTTTCAACATATATAAAAGCAATTTACAAATGTAAAAATTTATTTAAACTATTTAAACTTATATATCAGATAACAATTCAAGAACAATTCAATTATGAACAAAATTACCTTGGTGCCAATATCCACATCCATCTGAGAACCTATATCTTCACCGCCAATTTCAATATGTTCTCTTCCCTTAAAACTTAAATTTTTTTAGTAAATAAATCATAGTAAAATAAATAAAAAACTACTCTTAAGCAATTATATTAAAACCAAAAAAAAAAAAAAAAATCATTAGCTCACAATAGATGGAAAATTATCTAAAAAGTTCAAATCTAATGAAACGTGCATGGATAAGTCAAATTAACAATAAGATACATAGTGAAATTTAAAAACAAAAAGATAAAATATATTTCAAACATAAATATAAATATGTAAGTAATAAATATACATCTCCAAAATTCTCTTCTACATTTCCAACATTTTGACTAGTGGAGACTTTAAAATTATGTTCATTTAACAGTCGAGAAAACTGAAACCAATAAACATTTATGTAACGTATTTATTACTATACATAAAAAAAATAATTTATCATACATAGATATAATTTAACAAAAATGTTTAATTTAAAATAAATAAAATAAAAGTAAATAGATTGAAAGTACACAAACCTCTCCTATACTTGACGTGTCATTAGATATTCTATCCGAATCTATATCACGACAAACATTGAAATAGGAATTTAGATATTGAATGCCCATACAATCTAACTCATCATTTGTTTTGTAAACAAAATTTTGCCAAATAGTGGCTTGATTCCTCTCTCGACTCAACCCAAGATCAACTCCTACAAATGCCGAAGTCAAACCTTCGGCAACATTATGCCTTGTAGTTGTCCCAACTTGTGATATGGGATCCATCTCTAATTTGTAAGTCACAAGCCTAGGTGGATGAGATATATGAGATGGAGGTCAAAGAGTACTGAGATCTCTAAGAGAACCTTTTCGATTGCATAAACTCCCCTTTCTAACTCCATAAAACTCGGAATGAATATCAGTATAGTCTCAATTCATTCCTAAAAAAATTCAGCATAAAAAAACTAGCAAAATAATTAGGAACCTCATCGTTCCATGGAAACCGACCATAGGCTATAAGAAACCGATCATATAAAAAATGTGCAAGTTCAGGGTGTTTAAAATATTGCAATTTCAATTCTCAATGCTTTATGCTTTAGTCTCTCTTTGAAGTTAAACATTGAGTTGGCCTGTTCTCTAGTCACTCTCTCCTTTACAACAACCCACTTGTCTAGACCCATCACCTATGTCTTTCTTCTCTACCTCAAGGCAACAAAACCGTCTGTTGCTGGTCCAATATCCTCATTTGCCTCAATGAATTTTTGTAATGATTGCAAAACCATCTCTATAATTTCTTTGTTCTCTAGCTCAAGATCCAAACTAGAAAGATCGTTTTGCAGCTTATCATAGTGAGCACTCCAACTTTCAAGGGTCATTTGTTGAAGACTACTTTCCCATGGAAGCTCCTCTAGTAAATATTATGGATAGGTCATAATGGGTGTACAACCCTCAACTAGTTGGACATATTGTGTCCTAGCTTGACCTTCACTACCCTCTGTAGGATGACGATCCTCTTGCGAACCTTACTCTGCATCTACGCTTGTCTCATGTACAGAAGGTTGAGATCCACATTCACCCATAGAGGATAAGGGGGAATCATTTCTACCACTATCACCACGTCGATAATCAGATGAATGTGAACTATACAATAAGCTTGAATCACGAGGTGAAGTCGACAATATTCGATTATCATTTGGGACACCAATTCTCGAAGAATGTGATGACCTCCTACACTTCTGTCTCAAAGGTTGCTCTCTTTCCATTTGATATTATATCTACAAGTTTATACAAATATCAACTCATAACATATTCAAATTCTACATGTTAATTAATCAACTTGAAATACCTAGCTACTAAAAAAAATAAGTTTTTAATAAGGACCTAGATGTCCCTAATATTATCTAATAGTTCTTAAAATGAATATAGATAATTTATTATCTATTTCCATTTGATATGATATATACAAGTTTACACAAATATCAACTCATAACATATTCAAATTATACATGTTAATTCCTCAACTCCAAAGACCTAGCTACTTAAAAACTAAGTTTTTAATAAAGACCTAGATGTCCCTAATAATATCTAATAGTTCTTAAAATGAATATAGCTAATTTATTATCTATTTCCATTTGATATGATATCTACAAGTTTACACAAAAATCAACTCATAACATATTCAAATTCTACATGTTAATTCCTCAACTTCAAAGACCTAGCTACTAAAAAACCTAAGTTTTTAATAAGGACCTAGATGTCTCTAATATTATCTAATAGTTCTTAAAATGAATATAGCTAATTTATTATCTAATAGTTCCTAAAATGAATATAGCTAATTTATTGTTGGATGTACGTGAAATTAATGTGCCAATCTTTGTGTTTTTGATGTGTTTCTCATTTTTTAAATGAATGGAACCAATATCGTGAAATATTAAGTAAAAGTTACATTTCTTTATGTCAAACAATCAATTCATGAACATAAATCTTAATTTAAATCCTAAATTAATACATAAATTATATCTACAAATATTTTCATTATTCCATAGAATCGTAAAAAAATGTTATCAATTTGAATTATTACGATAGGTGGTTACAATGTAAGCACTCAAAAATAGAAACATTTATAATTATACCAATCATGTTTATCTAGTAGGCCACCCAAATACAAACAAATCAAGAAGTAATCAATGGTAATCATAGAGCTAATCTTGGAGTAGTGGGATAAAAATTTATATTTATTTTGTATTAACTACAAGGGACATCATAGGTACACAAATTAGAAATATACTTACCTACCATAATAAAAGACATGTTATAATAAAATAGAGTATAGGAAGCAATGGCAGAATTTGATTCCAAACAAAAAGATGTTGCACTCTATCCATTTGGAAAGAATTCACGTGCTTTGTCCACATGGATAGAGTTCATGAACTCTGTCCATGTGGACAAAGTACATGAACTCTGTCCATGTGGACAGAGTTCATGTACTGTGTCCATGTGGACAGAGTTCATGCACTATATCCATACATTAACTATCGAATGATAAATGGGGGTAATAGTACACAGTTTGAAGAAGAAACAAGTAAAAACATTACCACTTTCGCTTCCTCTAAATTTTATGTGTAGATATCAGTCGTGGAGTAATTGGAGTTATAGATTTGATCAATCATATCTATAACTCCAAATACTCTACGACCCATATCTACAAATAAGCTGAAACAACGAAGGAAACAAAACAAACCAACCACCAAAATAACAAATGATACCTCCCAACAATGTACAAAAAGTTATAGCATGAAAAGTGTAATCATCAGCATTTGCATATTACTTCATATTAAGATAGGTTGTATTCAGTTCATCTTAGAGCTTGGGTGTAAGTAGTTTACTTTATATATATTATTTCTATAACCCTTTGTATATGTTAGAGCTTAACCACAAATAGATCTTGCTTTTATGAATATAGAGTTGATCTATGGCTATTTATAGGCTTATTATCAGATCAATGAGTACAATATCCTAATGTAATGGTAAGTATAAACTTTAACTAATAAGCATTATACAGGTTATTCATGATTCTCTTATGACATAGATTAATGGGAATGATACTAATCTCAGTGTAATAATAATTGTTATTTGTAAAATTTGGTATTTTATATTAGAAATACATAGATCAAATGGATCGGTAATCATAACTACAAATTAAATTCCCTTGTTATTTGTACTATAATAATACATTCCACTGTTTTAAAGATTATGGCTATCTTGTACTTGTGACATAACAAGAAACAAATAAAACTATAAGTAGCTACAAGCACATAAACCAAATTAAACTAAGTTGTAATTATCTACTATCCCCTATAGAACTCTAATGAATGAGCTTCTGAATATCTCTTCTGAGGTTATTTTATTACAGTAACTTAATGCCTAGCTTATGCAGCCTCGCAGAATGAGACTTCAATGGAAGACTACTAAGCTCATACAGGGACAAATTTCATGAACTCTATCCACATGGATAGAGTTCATCAACTCTGTCCACATGGACAAAGTTCATGAAGTCTGTTAATGAGGAAGGTGACAATTTCACGCATCAACTCTTTCCACATGGACAGAGTTCATAAAATCTATCAATGAGGAAGGTGATGATGTCACGTATGTTTTTTTTGTTACCCTAAGTGACTCTTCATTTTGGAAAAAATATCAAAAGACCAAATTTGACATGAATATCTTTAAATGCACACCTATGCCTCCACTTTCCTTCATTATAACTTGTACCTTGCCAAAATATAACTATAATTGTAACTTTGATATGAAAATACTAAAATATCATATTTTGACATTAATATCCAAATATTATAAAATTATTAGGTAGATCAAATCTCAATACTTGATTTTTTTTGTTTATTAATATATATAAAAACAACTTAAAACCCTAATGCCAAGTAAATCCAAATCCAATATATAACCATAGTTGTAACATTGATATGCAAATAATACAATTTCTTATTCTCACTTTATGCAGATATTATAATATTATTACATTCATATCTCAATACATAGATTTTTTTTGTTTATGACTTATATAAAAACAACTAAAATCCCTTATGCTAAGTAAAGTGATCAGGGACAGAGTTGAATATATTCCTCATAATACCTATGAAATAAAATTAAAATTAAAATAAATCTACACTACTAATTAACATATGCAAACTTTAAGATAAAAAGAAACTATAAAAAAAAAAAAACCTACAACATAAAATAAATTTAAGCGATTGGCTACAACAAACCATGAATCACTTGTTCAACGTTTGGATTATACAAAAAAATGCAGAAACAAATACCTGAGAAGAAGAGAGCAGAGAACCAACATGCCTCCACGAACATACCTCGAACAAAACCCCCAAGAACATACCTCCACAAACACACCTCCATGAACAAACTTCCACCAATGGACCTCCATGCCTAGAGGACACCAGAAAGGTGGCAAGGTGGTGGGGTGGCGGACGTACACATCAACTGTAAAATACCCCTGATACCTTAAAGCAATAAACCAATTAAGAAGTCTGCAAGATAAAAAAAATTAGTGATCTTCTCACCAATTAAAGCATTTACACTGCATTCATAACATCATCATCATGTAAACAAAAGAAAATAAACCAGCACAACAAGTAACACAATGAGACAATCAATTTCACGTGGTTCACCCCAACCCTGGGGTTACGTCCACCAAAGATAGTCCAGACCAACCGTCCGGATTTTTATGTTTTCATTAAGTATTCAATCAAGGTTACAAAACAGCAATGGTAATACTGCATCCTCTCCACACTATATTGTATTGAGATCAAACCAGAATTGGTAGAATTGCTCTTATCACAAGTAATGGTCTATAATATTCATCAACAAATGATTATCACCTGCAACCACCTTTCTCAAAGGTAACATCGAAGACCAACATGAGTTATAGCTCTGCTAAAGGGAAAACAACTTTTTACCGAAACATTTTTGTTTCCAGTCTGTAGCTGTAGCATAAAAATTTCAGAGGTGTAAGCATACTTGGCAATAATAAATAATACCAAAGGTCATACTATGACAATAACCGCCATAAGTAAGAGGAATAACGTAGAAACTACTTGTGTCAACAATACACCGGAGAATTTCCAAATAAGCCGAAACATACACAATCCTGGGTATTCAAACAAAGGAAGAATGGGTATTCACTAAGAAATGTACAGGGAAGAATCTCCCTTTCCAAAAAAAAATGCAAGACTAGATGCAAAATAAACGAAAAGTGCTATAGGCAGTCCCCAACGATTCTAGGTAAACTCGACATGTCTCCTGAGCAAAAGAGAACCCAAATCCTTTCATCCACACAGCTTAAGTTTCTTACCTTCAGAGATGGTTAGCATAAACAAAGTATAACTATGCACATGGGAAATTCCTATCGAAGGAATAACCCAGTCGTCACGACGCCAAAAGAGGTGTCTCGCTGTCAAATAAATACATCAATGAATAGCCCAACTTGGATTCTGTCTATCAGAATATCAATAAAAAAAACAGGCGCAGGATAATTTGTAGGAGATGAATTGTTCCTACCAAGGAGATCGCAGGAGTATCCTATCGCCAAACAGCTAGGTAGTAGGGAGAGCCTGTTCTAAAAAAAAACTAAGCTCTTAGCAGTTTTCATACTGCAACCCAATCGTAGGATTTCATATTTAACAACCCAACAGAAAGATAATGCCGAGCTCTATTAGAAAGCATCCAAACTGTTACTGCTTGATCGATTATCAAGAATGAGGTCGCCCACCCTTTTATTAATCCCCAGCAACGAGAGAAATAAAACTTGGCTTCAATGGATAAAAATAATCTACACTAATTTAAAAAGAGGAAACTTAGAATGAGCCTTTCCAAGTCTTAAGCCCCAAAACGATGGAAAGGCATTTACCCAATGGAGTATCGCTACCCAATCCCATAAGCACAAAAACAAAACCACAAGCCAGGCATAGGGATACTTCTTACAGATATTTCTCCCATCGAGAGTGGGATGGGTTTAGCCTCGGATGCAAAATAAATCTTTTAAAAAAAAATGAGAGCTGAAGGTGGATCTGTAACTAAGATCTCACAAAAAATGTCCCCAGATTTCCAGGTCCATCCTTGATGCAAACAAGCAATAAACAAACTGGTTCATGGCAACTACAGGCTGCCAGGCCATGATGCGCGCCTTCCCTCTAACGCGGTGCTTTCAAGAATTCGTAAGAAAAGGTTTTTAACTCCTTTCCTCATCTCCTATCCCAGTCAAATCCCTCGCCTGGAAAGGAGCGACTGACTGTCCTTTTAAGGTTTGCACTCTCCCCCCGACATAATCAACGTTTCTCCCTGGTCAACAATCATGGGAGAAATTTAACGCCTCAAGCTACTGGGCCGTAAATTAATTAATGGTTTCCACCATGGGCGTGAATGAGTCAGGGAATCTTTCGCTCCCAAAACAAAGTTCTTTAATCAAAAGTAAAGCCTCCTCAATCTCAGCTTATCAAAAGTTAAGACCAGCAGAGGGAGGTAATAACGCCTTACCCCAATTTTGTATTCCAGGAAAGGTTCAAAGCAAGATTTAAGTTCATGCACTTCATAAAGAAGAGCAGCTTATCCCACAAGATTTGATAGAAGGTGGTAACGCTGGTACTCACTTGATTCAGGCGGAGATGCCGCCTTATTGTAGGTTTTTTGGAAAAACTGACAGATGTTTACTTGCTTATGATGCACCCGTCAGGATAGGAATTATGCGCCAGATTATTGTATTACGTCTCCTAAATATTTATTTCACTCAGGTGGTTAACTTTTTATAAGCCGCAAGGCGCTGTCTCGGTGGGGCCTTGGCCTTGGGCTCCTCACCAAGACGACTACAATAATATGCAAAGTTACAAAATATTCCAAGGCATATGGGAGGGATATTACATCCTTCCCCCCTAAAACAAAGAACACCGTCCTCGGTGTTTCTCATTTTTTTTTACAAAACTTTTATCCTTCTCTAGAGTCATCTCTTCTTGCTTCACCTTGTTCAGATCTCTCTTTCGGTTTTCTTTTTCTGATCCTTGTGTGTTCGTAGGACCTGCAAAAATCGGGTCTACCAAATTTCACATAGATAAGAGTCAATTCATCATGTATGTATTTAGCAAGTCTTTTGTAGCATCATAACTACAACTTAGCTCTTTCAGTAATTCATGTCCAAATCACAATTCAACTTAAACAAAAGTCATAGATTCTTTTGCAATCTGCAATTTTCTAGTGTTCATTGGTGCCATATTACCCAATTATTTCCATAATGCAATTGATACATCAATAAAAACATGATTACAAGCATTGAAATCCCATTATATCAATAATGTCAATGCTAGAAAACCATTATACATTTTTTTTTTTATAATCCACAATGGCTCCAATATATGCCTGTCAGTTCTATCTGTCAATTAATCAACATATTGCCTCATCGATACAAGTTTACCTGCAATGCACATACCTTTTTCCACATTGTTCCTTTCCTTGGATGTCCTCCATCCCAGCACATCACGTGCCAACAGTACTCCAAGTACCAATTCAAGCCACCCAACACAAGGATGATACCAACCCTTCATGTATCTCCTCTGTGCTATTCAGGGTGCTTTTCGTTATTCTTTTCTCTGGATGATCCTTCATCCCATCACACCAAGTGCCAATTCAAGCCACCCAACACAAGGACAATACCCTGTACCCCTCTTAGGCATATCTCCTTTTTGTGCTCTTCTGGGTGCTTCACCAAGCTGAGGCACTCCGTTCTCGCACACCTCCACAGCGCCTAGAGGTTATTCTCTTCATAGAGTCCCCCAACTCATGTGACAGTCCTCTATTGTGTGCGGAATGAGTCTTAACCACATGTTTTACATGTAGGCGTCCCCAGAATGCATAATGGTCCCTCGCTGGCCTGGGGGAAAACAAGGTAGATTTTAACCACTACCCCATCACCACTCCCTCTTCTGGTGATAAATTTATACCCATGAGATTTAACTCATCATAGTCCTAGATCTTTAGCCTTTTTCTCATGGCCATAACTTCTCCTACCTGCAAGCACTCTATGGGTGTTAGTTTATCATTTTATTAATTCAAAGAACATCAAATTTTTTGCATAAGTCATGCCTTACTTCATTTTTCATTCATCCGATAGGTGCCTTTTATCACCAAAATTAACAAGATGGCATTTACAAGAAGCCACAAAACCTTTTCAATTTATTACCACAGAAAAATTCACTCACTGTTGCAATTTTATATATACTACAACTGGACTTTTAAGGTGCTTGTCAATGCCATAAAACCAACATCCAAACCTGTGCCTCACCACAATAAGGTCAGAAAATCTCAATCGAAAAGACCAATTAAACAAATACTCTAGTACAATTGTCCTTTCTACAATATCCATGATCAAAATAAATCAATCACAGAGATGGGCATCCTCAATGAACTGCTGATAATTATTCAAAACCAACCAAAACAAACCTGAGATAAAGTGGATATCAACACTCGTAAGAAAAATCGATTAGCAGAGCTGTCTCTATGAAGATGGCGTCTGGAAGTATTAGACATTTCCTACAATTATTAACCAAAAAATTAGCCCAGTAATTGAATTCAATCAAGTTTGACATCCCATGGAAAGAACAGAATTGCTGGTATCTCTCAAATTATAGAGTGCAATTTAATAACTGTAAAACTCAACAAACCCTAATGCACACTAACAATAATAAATTACCCCGAACTCAAAAGAGGAATGGTCATTTTCCTCTAAAACCAAACTTAAGCCCATTTCAACTTTGACAAATGCATATGAAGAAGAATAAAACAAGAGGCATCAAAACGAGTGAAAACGAAAAACTCTCACCATAGCTAGTCTATAGTAGACGAGTAGATGTGAACCCTCGAAACTATTTTCTGTATTTAAGAGCTACCCAATGCCTTATATCATCTTACATGCAGATATAACACCCTCCAAAATACTGCATGGATGATGGCATTGTAGGCAAGAACCAAACACAAAATGACTTGCAGAGTCTTATCAAACATTTAGCTCCAAGTTATCATAAGTTTCAGAAGCGGTTTCCAAATATATACATAAAAGAAATGAGCAACAGAAGGAAGTGTTGTTTGCAGAACCAATGAAATAACTGAAATAAATTCACAGAATTCCAACAACTCTCAGGCATTCCAACAAGACTGGATGTAAGCATTGTTTTCCAATCCAACACGATTCATAGGTTAGGAATAATATTCATGAGATCGCAGGAACTAAATCTTTCATCAAACTTATTAACGCAAGGGAGATTCCATTAATCATTAGATCTAGTATAATGTTAAAAACGCAGAACCAAATCTGCCAACAAAACTTATCAACTCAAAAGGAAAGTCTAATTAACATTAGATCAATTTAAAGTGATCAAAACTTAGAGATTAAAAGGTCAGGTCCATAACATTTTCAACGCACAAAGAGAAGATCTATGTTCTTATAGCGAATTCAACCCTAGAGGGGTATATTTGGCCATATCATTTTCCATGCGGAGAAGGAAGTCAAAACATACCTTGCAACATCCAGCAACAGCTATCTTCCCTCCCCTATGAAATAAATACATAATACAAGTTCATATCCCTTAGATCAACCTTATTTTCCAATCCAAACATGGATGGGTTCTTTTAATTTCAAATACACAGTGACTGCAAAATAAGGCTTTCAGAATACAATAATGAGAAAATTACGGTCGACTATTCTTTAAAAGTAATAAGTGGGTATAGGCTGATTTTTAACATCAGCCCACCAGTTCGGGAATTTTACAGTATGTTCAGCACAATTATACTAACTCCAAATCAGTGAAATATAAGTATGGTTCAAACATGCAACCTACATTTCATGAAAAATATACAGACTTCTGAATAAATCACAGCATATTTCAAACGTATTCATTCAGAATTTAACATGGTTAAAGCGCACTCCATACTCAACAGTGTCCGGTTTTTCAAGAGAGTCTATATGCAAGAGAATAATCAGACATACCTGAATGGGCGCTTAAGTCCAGCAAATCTGAAGTATGCAGACCTGCCCAAACTTGGACTAACTAAGTTACATAGTAACATGTCATATGAGAAATACCTCAAAGCTGAATCCAGAGATTTCAGAAATGAGATAGGAGATTTCGACATTTATAAAATAACTAATATTTTCTGATTTTTTTTTTTTTTTGTGGTTAGACCTATTTTTGGATTTCAAAAGAATAACCTTGACCTACACATTGGAAAAATCCACAAACAGTTCTTATGCATGGAATTTTTTAACTATAGCATCAATTACATTCAAGATTTCAGAGATAACATAATCTTAAAACGCAACCTTGCAATTTTAACTGTCAAGGTTCGGAAAACAGCAAATATGTCTGAAGTCCCCTTTGAGCCCTTAAATCTTGAACAACTTCCAAAAATAAGATACAACAAAATACACTGTGAATGTATTTTTTTTTTGCTCATCAACAAAGACTCTCTAAACAATATATTTCTTAACATGCATCTCATTCAAAGGAATTTTTTTTTTGTCATCAACCAAGAAACCCTAAACAATATATTTCTTTACATCCACCACACATTCCAACTAAACACCCTTTCCAGCTGCATTTTGTCTTAAAGGTATGAAAATAAGATACATACCTTCATCGGGCAAGTCCACAAAGCCTGAGAAATAGAACCAGAAATGAAGAACAGGCGCAGGCACTCCATAACTCGCCCTACTCATGACACGCACACAACTGAAGGGGCCACAACCACTTTAACAGTTAATCCAGTACTAAGTCTTTTGCAGGATCCCTAACAATTTTTTTTTCCAAATTTACACCTTTTGATACACAATTAATCCCTTTCGCAACCATCTCCCTCACCCATTATTTGCATTTTCACTCTCTTATTTTCTCTGTACAATATTAGGTGCTCTCTCATCCAAATTCCAAAAAAAAATGGCACCGCACAGATGCCATAATTAGATGATAAATAGGTAAATACATCTTTTAATGAACTAAGCATTGACAAGTCCATATGATAAAGCCATAAATAACTCAAAATACCAGTAACTACCAGGTCTCTGATAATTAATTCAAACCATATATCCCAGCAACATTTTCTTTCCATCTTTCAAGCAGAAATCCAATTTAAAATATGGAAAAGTGCATAGTCAAAAGAAATCTTATTACATGATTAAGCAAAAATAAACAAGCTCACGCTTACGCAGTATTTTCTGGGAGGGAATGCAAACTTGGGTAACACCCAACGTATCCAACTGCTTAGAAAAATCACAGAGGATGCTACCTTCTGAAACACCCGTAAGACATCGACTTCTCTTGCACGAATACAAGGTCAATAAACATGTGTGTTGGGTACAACTTAAGGCACCTAGATTAGACGAACAGTGTGAACTTGTTGGTTTTCTGGGTCACAGAGAAAAATTCAATCGTTAGTTAAAAACAAAACATGCTGGAGCGTTTTGAGCCCAATAGGCCCGAGCATTTCAACCTCGCTCTGATACCATATGTAAAATACACCTGATACCTTAAAGCAATAAACCAATTAAGAAGTCTACAAGATAAAAAAAAAATTAGTGATCTTCTCACCAATTAAAGCATTTACACTGTATTCATAACATCATCATCATGTAAACAAAAGAAAATAAACCAGCACAACAAGTAACACAACGAGACAATCAATTTCACGTGGTTCACCCCAACCCTGGGGTTACGTCCACCAAAGATAGTCCAGACCAACCGTCCGGATTTTTATGTTTTCATTAAGTATTCAATCAAGGTTACAAAACAACAGTGGTAATACTGCATCCTCTCCACACTATCTCGTATTGAGATCAAACCAGAATTGGTAGAATTGCTCTTATCACAAGTAACAGGCTGTAATATTCATCAACAAATGATTATCACCTGCAACCACCTTTCTCGAAGGTAACATCGAAGACCAACATGAGTTATAGCTCTGCTAAAGGGAAAACAACTTTTTACTGAAACATTTTCGTTTCGAGTCTGTAGCTGTAGCATAAAAATTTCAGAGGTGTAAGCATACTTGGCAATAATAAATAATACCTAAGGTCATACTATGACAATAACCGCCATAAGTAAGAGGAATAACGCAGAAACTACTTGTGTCAACAATACACCGGAGAATGTCCAAATAAGCCGAAACATAAACAATCTTGGGTATTCAAACAAAGGAAGAATGGGTATTCACTAAGAAATGTACAGGGAAGAATCGCCCTTCCCAAAAAAAATGCAAGACTAGATGCAAAATAAACGAAAAGTGCTATAGGCAGTCCCCAACGATTCTAGGTAAACTCGACATGTCTCCTGAGCAAAAGAGAACCCAAATCCTTTCATCCGCACAGCATTAGTTTCTTACCTTCAGATATGGTCAACATAAACAAAGTATAACTATGCACATGGGAAATTCCTATGGAAGGAATAACCCAGTCGTCACGATGCCAAAAGAGGTGTCTCGCTTTCAAATAAATACATCAACAAATAGCCCAACTTGGATTCCGTCTATCAAAATATCAATAAAGAAAACAAGCGCAGGATAATTCGTAGGAGATGAATTTTTCCTACCAAGGAGATTGCAGGAGTATCCTATCGCCAAAAAACAAGGTAGTAGGGAGAGCCTGTTCTAAAAAAAAACTAATCTCTTAGCAGTTTTCATATTGTAACCCAATCATAGGATTTCATCTTTAACAACCCAACAGAAAGATAATGCCGAGCTCTATTAGAAAGCATCCGAACTGTTACTGCTTGATCGATTATCAAGAATGAGGTCGCCCACCCTTTTATTAATCCCCAGCAATGAGAGAAATAAAACTTGGCTTCAGTGGATAAAAATAATCTACACTAATTTAAAAAGAGGAAACTTAGAATGAGCCTTTCCAACTCTTAAGCCCCAAAACGGTGGAAAGGCATTTACCCAGTGGAGTATCACTACCCAATCCCACAAGCACAAAAACAAAACCACAAGCTGGGCATAGGGATACTTCTTACAGAGATTTCTCCCATCGGGAGTGGGATGGGTTTAGCCTCGGATGCAAAATAAATATTTTAAAAAAAAATGAGAGCTGAAGGTGGATCTGTAACTAAGATCTCACAAAAAATGTCCCCAGATTTCCAGGTCCATCCTTGATGCAAACAAGCAATAAACAAACTGGTTCACGGCCACTACAAGCTTCCAAGCCATGATGCGTGCCTTCCCTCTAACGCAGTGCTTTCAAGCATTCATAAGAAAAGGTTTTTAACTCCTTTCCTCATCCCCTATCCCAGTCAAATCCCCCGCCCCCCCCCCCGGAAAGGAGAGACTGACTGTCCTTTTAAGGTTTGCGCTCTCCCCCCGACATAATCAATGTTTCTCCTTGGTCAACAATCATGGGAGAAATTTAACGCCTCAAGCTACTGGGCCGTAAGTTAATTAATGGTTTCCACCATGGGCGTGAATGAGTCAGGGAATATTTCGCTCCCAAAACAAAGTTCTTTAATCAAAAGTAACACCTCCTCAATCTCAGCTTATCAAAAGTTAAGACCAGTAGAGGGAGGTAATAATGCCTTACCCCAATTTTGTATTCGAGGAAAGGTTCAAAGCAAGCTTTAAGTTCATGCACTTCATAAAGAAGAGCAGCTTATCCCACAATATTTGATAGAAGGTGGCAATGCTGGTACTCACTTGATTCAGGTGGAGATGCCGCCTTATTGTAGGTTTTTTGGAAAAACTGACGGATGTTTACTTTCTTATGATGCACCCGTCAGGATAGGAATTATGTGCCAGATTATTGTATTATGTCTCCTAAATATTTCTTTCACTTAGGTGGTTAAATTTTTATAAGCTGCAAGGCGCTGTCTTGGTGGGGCCTTGGCCTTGGGCTCCTCACCAAGACGAGTACAATAATATGCAAAGTTACAAAATATTCCAAGGCATATGGGATGGATATTACATCAACGCACAACAAGGACTACAGGTAAGGATAGGGATGACGAGAGACAAATCAGGTGGTGGTACAAGCATGATTGAAAACCAGGAGACCAGGCAAGTGGCGGGACAAGCATGACAGGAAACACAACAATCGACTGGAAGCGAAAGACAAGAATCAGAAACTATGGAAATGGGCCCACAACTGACCTTTTATGCAAAATAATTATTCAGCTGAACAATTATTCGGTCGAATAATTATTCGACCGAATAAGTATTTGCCCGAACTGTTTGGCCGAATAATTGTTTGGCTGAATAAACATTGAACCGCTGGTAAAATTTACCAACCGGCTATGCGTTCTGTAAAATTAAATGATTCATCGTTAAAAGGTATTTGAGAGAATAAAAAATCCATTATTCAGCTGAATAAAAACATTATTTGGCCGAATAAATATAGTTATTCGGCCGAATAACGTCTGCTATGTTGCTCGGGCACCAAATTCTTACGAAAGTGTTACCAAACTTCATGTTTTCACCCTATTTTCTTTTTTTAGTGAAGGGGGCTTAAGGTTAGCCTGAGATTTACTTAGCTTTTCTCAAAGCTAAGACAGATCCGATGCTTGTACAAGATTCACTTGTAAAAACTTACTTCCAGGTCTACGATGTAAGAAATTAAGACTCGTAAGACTAAACGAGTAAGCTAGGAAAGATCCTTAGACTCTATTTAATGTATATGTTATTGAAGTGTAAGAATTTCTAGGCTTATAGCAATTCAGATCCGATGCTTGTACAGGATTCACTTGTAAAAACTTACTTCCATGTCCGATGCTTGTACAAGATTCACTTGTAAAAACTTACTTCCAGGTCTACGATGGAAGAAATTAAGACTTGTAAGACTAAATGAGTAAGCTAGAAAATATCCTTAGACTCTATTTAATGTATATATTATTGAAGTGTAAGAATTTCTAGGCCTATAGCAAAGAATACTCTACCTATGTAGCAGTCTGAGTTGGTAGTGTGATTATTTGTTCTAACAACAAATTATATGTTTGATGAGATGTAATTCTCAATACGTTTTTTGTTGTTTGTGGTACTATAATCTTGAATACATTCCAATTTGGTTTATAACTATGTCAATCCTAGAACTTGCCTAAGCCCTAAAATTATCATTATTAATTTTAGCTATAAGAAACTAACTAGAAAATAACAATTCTAGACATGTATTCGATGCATAAAATATCAACTATAACCTAACTAAATCTCCATCATGCCTAAAAATGAAATGTTTATTTCTAACAAATGTGATGGTACTATTGTTACCCAAAACAACCAGTTAAAACTATATCAAGCTAGAAAATATTTCAAAGGTAGTGCGATCGACGTGGTGGATGCTCATAAGGTGGAGAGTTTTGAGTGATAAACCATATGCAACTGCATTTAAAGTTTTCCCTAAAAATGCGCTTGGATTCATTATTTGTTTGTTTTTTGGATGAAAGAGTAGGACAACAGGCCCTCGACCTCCTCAGTTCTCTGCAACAAAGCTCACCTTTACCTTGTCCATGGCCTTAACAGGTTGTAAGCTTTGGTTCTTATCGATTAGTGTTTCTTCGAGCTCGGTCATGGCGTTAACAGGTTGTAAGCATTCCGTTCTTAGGCATTATCATTTCTTCGAGCTTCATGCTAAACTGGTGAGTTATATCGAATCCTCCAAGAATTCTTCTCTTTTTATTTTATTTAAAACTCAAATATTTATTAAAGAGTTCTAAGTGTTTGTTGTTTGATGTAGGTGAAGAAATACTTGGAAAAACACAGTCGCAAGTTGAATTCGATTCCTCTAAAGATGAAGGTTTTGAGAAAGATAGGCTCGATAACCCTCGATCCCACCTTGGGTACCCTATGTTGATTGTGTTATACTGGTGGTATATGCGGTCTATTACTACAATAATCATAATACTTGTATTAGATTGTTGTTTTGTTTTAGGTAATGGTAAACACCATAAGGCCATCCTTGGTGATAGTCCTTAGGGTTTAACGAATGGGCTGCGACTCATGTAATAGCGATTTAGGTTCAAAAGATAATATTGTTTAAACGTTTTCTATTCGTTTGTTTAATACTATGTTTAAGCTATAAGAGAACTTCCTCAACCTATTGCTCATCCACAGTAACTCTTTCGTGGCTACGAATCTGTTAAGGATTTTTTTTATTAGTTAATGTGACATCTGTATTGGTTGATTTCTTGATAAATTAATACCTTGTTTATGTCTTATTTTTAAAAATGTAGATATTTTGACCAGTGTGTAAATAATTGTTAGCATTGGTCTTTTTTTGAATTTTCGGTTTTCACAGTGTAACGTACTTGTAAAGTAATTTCTTCCATGACAATAATTTGTTATAACTCCATCCATGGCCGCGAATTGGTTAAAGACATTGGAAAATTTGTTGTTGTAATTCTATTCGTGCACTCAGGATCATAAAAGAATTAACCAAGGTTTTTTTAATAAACATTTTTGATATTTTAGGTTATCTTCATACTTCGATTTTTGGTATAAATAATAGTTAAATTATAATAGTTTTCTTTTTAATTGGAAAAAGCTCAAAATCTATCCTTCGATTTACTTAACTGTTGGATAAATATTTTGGGAGATAAGAATTAGACCTTATCTTAAATATATAGTTGACTATTTTAAATTAATTGCTAGCTAAGGTAATGTTCTTGTTTTGTAAATAGATATAAAGGTTTGTATTAATGAGTAGGGTTTTAGAAGGATAGTTTACAATATTAATAATAGTAATGGTGTCATACTGATTGTTTATAGTGTGGTTTACTAAATACTTAATTTATATACTTTAATACAATAGGTGTTAATATTTAACCATTTTAAGTCTATTGACTCGACATTATGAACTTATGGTACTAGAAGTTTTTAAAAGAAACAGTTTGAGGTTACAATACAAAAATTAAAATAGTTGGTAAATCATTTAACTATGCATTATTTACTCTAATGTGACTAGAATAACATTGTTTATATTTTAGGTTTTTAAGTATTAAAATAATTATTGGTTTTTCTTTACTAAGTATAATTAATTAGATGGTATTTTAGTAACTGTTTGTGTATTATACTTCACACAATTTGATGACCGTGTGACAAAAGCATACTTTAATGGAATCTATATAAACTCTTCAATTTGATCTCAGTTTCAGATCATTTTATCCCTGTATAATCATTCCTATGTACCTCTAAACAAACCTTCTGTACTAGAGTACTTAATCATAAGATGACTGGAAAAATGCAAAAAGGAATTTTACTCATTAATCAATCATTTCTAATTCTAGGTTCATTTATTCATATAATCATTTACAAGTAAACTTTCTTAATTAAATGCAGACTTAAGCATTCTACTAACAGATTCAAAATATCTAAGTACTAATAGAAAAACTAAACATGACTGCTTTGTTTTCAGTAATTTGCTTGGACAGAAATAAATAAGATAACACAATGAAACCTCGTAATTTCTAGAAGGGACCAACAGCCCAAGGAGCCCATTCCACCCAACCTTTTCTTGAAGATAGCTCAACTGCTCGTCTTAGGACCCTCGATCGTGTCTACTGATCCACCAGGATGAATGCACTATGTGAAGAAGTGGGATTAAATACACATGTAACTCAAAAGAAATACTTAACAACAGTACTTCTGTCCTCAACAATAAAGAACTCAGATTTCAAGCTACACTAGTTCTGAAAGCAGTCTTAACACTCAAACCACTTCTAACTTTCCCCTCATCGAATCTCTTGTGCTCCTTTCTCAACTTCAGAAAATTGACAAGGTAAAGAACTAACATGCTCCTGCTGAATTTGATCAATATATATATGCATGCCTAGGTGTTTTTGGTCAGTTTTACCATTAATGAGCCACCTTCTCTGTTTCACTTTCTTGGGGAACATGACCACAAAATTATGGAAGTTTCCCCGCGCAAGAGGTAGAAGTGATTGAGGATGTTGCCATCTGTCAGTTTTCTCTCAACCCAGGATATTCCTCCTAGTGGGTCAGTGGACACTCATTCAATAGCCTCCTTAGGTTATTTGTCTCATCTTTTATTTATTAAATAATAAAATATTCAACATAATTAATTATAATCATCCTTTACCCCACTTAGTCAATAGTCATAAACTTTACAATAAAAGTAAAATATAATGTTTTTTTTAAACATAAAATGTTATTGAAATTGGGGTATGTGACATACACCCCCCCTTAAGTCCAACATCATCTTCAATGCTTCTTTATTCATCATTCTCAGAGCTGCCCTGAAAAAAAATTAAATATGTTGCCCGGATATGACTCTTCAATTCTCAGGTTGCTTCTTTTGGACCAAGGTGTTTCCATTGCACCTTCAACTGTCCAATGGTATGATTACAAAGAAACATCTCCCTCTTGTTGAGGATACAGTCCAATTCCACTGAAAAATCTCCTTCGGGCAACACCTCCACATCATTCTAATTTATCACAAGAGTAGCATTGTGTACATATATTTTAAAAACAAAAATATGAAAAACATTATGAAATTTAAGATTAGGCGGTAAGTCCAATTTGTATGCCACCGGTCCAACTCTAGACAATATTTTGAAATCCCTACAATACCTGGGAGCTAGCTTAGCACAACTCCCTAATTTTAAGGAGCTCTTTTTAGTTTTTACCTTAATGAAAACATGTTCGCCCACCTCGAACTCTTTCTGAGTTCATTTAAGATTCGCTTGTCTCTTCTGTTTGTCCTTAGCAACCTTTAAATTACCTTGTACATGCTTCATGGTTAATTCCATTTCCTTTAACAACTCAGGTCATAGTATTAACCTATCAACGGGGTTATTGCATGAGATGGGCGTATTCCATTTTCTGCTATACAAAATTTCAAATGGAATTAATTTTAATGAAGCTTGGTAATGGTTGTTGTATACAAACTCAACCAGGTGTAAGTAGTCCTTCCATTTACTTGGTTGTTCTCTAACATACATCCTTAACATATCTTCCAAAATGTTATATACCCTTTCTATTTTTCCATCTGCTTGTGGGTGAAAAGATGGACTAAAATTCAAAGTAGTATTTAAGCCTTTAAATACAAATTTCCAGAGGTTTCCCGTGAATTTAGAGTCCCTCTCATAAATTATAACTTTTGGTATTCCATGCAAATGAAAATTTTGTTTCATAAATATTTCAATAGTATTAGAAGCATTCTGAGTGGTATTTACTGGTATAAAATGGGCTTCCTTGTTGAGTTTGTCAACAACTACCATTATTGAATCATTCTGGTTCTGATTCCTAGGCAAACCTGTAATAAAATCAATGTTGATTATTTCTCATTTCCAGCTAGGAACTGGTAATGGCTGCAATAAAACGGCTGGATGCTGACGTTTAGTCTTAACCTATTGACATTCAAAACATATAGCAATATATTCTTCCAAATCATTCTTCATATTCAAACAAAAGTAATATTTCCGTAACATAGTTATTGTCTTATGATACCTAAGGTATGAAGAATAAGGAATTTTATGTATTTCATTCAAAATTAGCAATTTAATTTAAGGTACGTTAGGTATATACAACCTATTTTTATAAAGTATTAACCATTTTTAATTTAGCCTATAACCTGTATTTAAACTTTTAGTTACATTTTCTACCACTTTAGCTTTCACTTTTTGGTAATTTTCATCCAATTTTGCTCCTTCTTCAAGCTTATCTTCTAAATCTGTTTTATAAGTACTGATTGTTGCCATAAAATTTAATCTTGCATTTCTACTCAAAGAATCAGCTACTTTATTTCCCTTCTCCTTGATATGTTGGATCTCAAAGTCATATTCGCTAAGGAAAACTATCCACCTAGATTTCCTTGCGTTTAAATTTGGTTGATCCAACAAATACTTTAAACCCTTATTATCTGTCTTTAAAATAAAGTTTTTCCCAATCAAGTGATAACACCACATTTTTAATGCATGTATCACGACAACCAATTCTAGATCGTAAGTAGCTTAATTTTTCTCATGAATTTTAAGTTTCTTGGACTCATACGCTATTATGTGTCCTTCTTGAGTTAAGACCCCACCGTGGCCATTGTTGCATGCATCAGTGCATACAGAAAAGTCCTTGTTAGGATCCACAATTCTTAAAATCGCTGCAATAGTTAATAATTATTTTAATTTCTTAAAGCTCTCTTCTCACTTTTTATCCCATGCAAATTTCTTCTCCTTTTTCTCTAGAGAAGTTATGGGATTCACGATCTTTGAGAAACCCTCAATGAACCTTCGATAATACCCGATGACCCCCATGAATGACCGTACATCAGTCACATCCTTTTGGACCAACCATTCATTAATTGATTTTATCTTATCGAGGTCAACCGAGATCCCATCTTTAGTTATTACATGACCCAAGTACTATATTTTATCTTTGAAGAAGTCTCATTTACTGAATTTGGCATATATCTGTTGTTCCCTTAACACTTGTAAATTTATTTTTAAATGTTCCTCGTGTTGTTGTTTAGTTTTATAATTGATTAGAATATCATCAATAAAAACTACTACAAGCTTATCTAGATATTTATGTAATGCATTGTTCATTAAACAAATGAAGACTTCCAGGGAATTAGTTAGACCAAATGGCATAACAACAAACTCATAGTGACCATATCAGGTCCTAAAATCCGTCTTGAAAATATCCTCATCCTTAATCCGGACTTGATGATAACTGGATCTTAACTCAATTTTTGAAAATATTGTTGCTCTGTGTAACTGATTGAACAGGTCATCTATGTGGGGCAACGGGTATCTATTATTAATTGTCATCTTATTAAGCTGGCAATAGTCAATGCATAAGCACAGAGTATCATCCTTCTTTTTAACAAAAATGACCAGAGCTCCCGAAGGAGACACACTTGCTCTTATATACTTTTTATCTACCAGTGCTTTTATTTGCAATTTTAGTTCATTATGCTCCAGGATGTTTGTCTGGTAGGGAGCTTTGGAGTTAGGAACCGCACCAGGTACCATCTCAATAGTGAAATCCATCTCCCTTTTCGAAGACAATCCTGAAATTTCCTCCGGAAATACATTAGAATAACCTCTCAAAATTAGTATATCTTCTAATTTTAGTTTGTATTCTTTATTAATGTGTTCATCATTAGTTATATTTAAAGCAAAATATTTACATAACTTTCGAGCAACCCTTTTAGTTGTAAGGAAAAAATATGTCTAATTGTTGTTTTCCTATGGATTCCTTTTATTGTTATCGTTTCTCCTTCGTTATTTAAATAGGTAAAAGTTTTATCAAAAAAATTGAACACTACTTGATTCTAATCCAACCAATCCATTCCAATTAATACATCATAGGATCCTAACATAAGTACATTCATCTTTATAGAATTTTCAAACTGATTCGTAAATAACCTACAATCTTTCACAAAATCAATTACTTTCCTTTTTTCTCCTATAGCTAATTGAACCAGCGAGGATTTTGCAAATTTTTCTACTGGTAGTTTACTTTTCTATACTAAATTGGGAGAGACATAACTCAGGATAACCCTTGGGTCAATTAAAATAGAAATATGTTTATGGTTCTGCATACCTTTTACTTCCACCATGGAAGTTTGATATTTAGCATGTATGTTTTCCAGTGCTGCATTGATTATGCGCATTACTCTCGCTAAATTGGAAACTGTTGTATCTTGCTATACAACATTAATGTTGTTTACGGTCTTCTTTCTATTAGGACAGACTGATGCATAGTGAGGTCCCTGGAATTCTCAGCATTTTACCGGTTCCTTACATTCATTGTTTTTAACATAGTTACTGTGATTATTTGTAAATTCTTTATTTCTTGTGACAATAGGGTTAGGAAAATCGCATGAGTTATTATGCCCAAACTTCCGATTAGGTGTGAAACCTTTCTTTCCTTGTTCAAAATTATTAGACCTTTTTCTTTTTCAGTTTGACATGTTCTCGCTTTTCTGGTTCTGCTCATAACAGAAATTTGCTTTTCGCATTGCCTCTTCAAGGATTTTGGGATTATGATATTCAATTTTGTCCTTAATATGAAAAGGTAAACAACTCAGAAACCGTTGTACCTTAGGTTTTTTATAAACAATATAAGGCACATAATGCAGTAGGCTTAAAAATTTACTATTTAACTTTTTCATGCTCATGGTCCCGAACCTTAAGTCATAAAATTATTTAGCTCATTCCTTGTAATATTGCTCCAATAGAAATTTCTTTTTAAAGTACTTTATAAAAGTGCTCTAGTTTATATTCTTCTCTTTTATGCCCTTAACTCATTTTATGTCCTACCACTAGATGTCAGATTTTTCACTTAAGTTATATATTGTCATCCTCTCTTTTACTAATTAAAATAATTATATATCTCAAATGTACTTTTTCATTTTGGAGATCCATGCTTCGACTTCCTCTCCTTTTTCTTGTTTCGTCATTAAAAGTTGGTGGTTTAATATTTTTAAACTCCCCTAAACTCTCTTCATAGGGCTTGTACTTCTTCTTTCTAGTGTGATAATTACTCTCGCTAGTATCACTAGCATACTGAGGTTTCTTTCTGTATGAATTACCATTAATTTCAGAAGAAGAATTGCTTTCGATTTTAGAGTATTTTGACTTTTCACCATTATGTTGATAGGACGTAGTGTCACATTCTATCTGTTTATCCTTTTCTTCATTATAAAACCTTTTCAGCAGTATTTGATTCAGCTCCTCCTGAGCTCTTAGGATTAGGCTCATTTTCTTTTTTAACGGTCTCAGTTTTAGTTTTTAAATCCTTAACTATTTGCAGTAATTTAGATGAGTTATTAGTTATATCTTCTTTAGAAGGTTCCTTTCCAGAATTATTTTTTTCATTTAACGGGGACCTCTCTTCCACATACTCTTCGACCCCTCCCATACTTGCAAATCTAATTCATAAAATATTCTGTAGACCAACATTCAAAATCATAAATTAGTATCCATACCTTTTATTTTCTTTTTGTTTATGTGCACTGAGCCACTTCAGGCCTAGTTTCTGAACTTGGGATCTGATACCATATGTAACACCCCCAAAATTCACAAAATTTTAAAATGTTTCTATGAGATATTAAATGCTAAATCATAGCCAAAATGCTATTTTAATAATTGACTTCAGTCTAGTTAACAGATAGTTTACAAACACAAGACATAAAGAGAAAAACTTAGGAGTTAAAATCCTTTAGTTATTTGTAACTAAAAGCTATTGAATTTACTTACTAACTTATAATTCACATACCACTAGCCATACTCAATCTGTATTGATTTTCAGTCTTGAATAAAGCTATTTATCAAAAGTTAATGAGTTAAAATTATTGAATTTGGATCATTGGTTTATTTGTAAGGATGTGTATGATTCTGATGGTTATTTTATTTTCTTAGTGAAGGGGGCTTAAGGTTAGACCGAGGATTACTTAGATTTTCTTAAAGTTAACGCAAATTCAATGCTTGTACAACATTCATAGGTAAAAACTTACTTCTAGGTCTACGATGTAAGAAATTAAGACTCGGAAGACTAAACGGGTAACCTTGGAAAGATCCTTAAACTCTATTTAATGTCTACATTATCGAAGTGTAAGAATTCACAGGCTTATATCAAATACTACTCTACCTAGGTACCAGTCTGAGTTGGTAGTGTGATTATTTGTTCTAACAACAAATTATATGTTTGATGAGATATAAGTATCAATATGTTTTTAGTTGTTTGTGGTACTAGAATCCTGAATACATTCCCATTTGGTTTATAACTATGTTAATCCTAAAACTTTCATAAGCCCTAAAATTGTCATTATTATTTTTAGCTACCAGAAACTAACTACAATATAATAATTCTAGACATGTATTCGATGCATAAAATATGAACTATAACCTAAAGAAATCTCCATTATACCTAACAATGAAATGTTTATTTCTAACAAAAGTGATGGTATTATTTTTATGCAAAACACAAGTTCAAACTATATCAAGCTAGAAAATATTTCAACGGTATTGCGATCCATGTGGTGGATGCCTGCAAGGTGGAGGGTTTTGGGTGATAAACCCTATACAACTGCATATAAAGTTTAAGCTAAAAATTCACTTGGCTTCATTAGTTGTTTGTTTTTGGGATGGAAGAGTAGGTCGATAGGCCCTCAGCCTCCTGAGTTCTCTACGAAAAATTTCACCTTTACCTTGGCTATGGCATTAACAGGTTGTAATCTTTTTTTCTTATCCATTATCATTTCTTTGAGCTCGGTTGTGGCATTAACACGTTGTAAGCATTGGGTTCTTATCCACTATCGTTTCTTCGAGCTCGGTTGTGGTGTTAGAAGGTTTTAAGCTTTGGGTCTTAGCCATTATCGTGTCTTCGAGCTTCATGCTAAACTCATGAGTTATATCGAATCCTCCAAGCATTCTTCTCTTTTTATTTTATTTAAAACTAAACTATGTATTAAACAGTTCTAAGTGTTTTCTATTTGATGTAGGTGAATAAATTCTTGGAAAAACCCATTCAAAAGTTGAAGGCGATTCCTGTGAAGTTGAAGGGTGTGAACAATATAGACTCAGTAAGCCTTGGTCCCACATTGGGTACCCTGCGTTGACTATGTTTGCAGTGATACCGATGGTATATGTGGTATGTTACTACCATAATCATCATACTTGAATTCTATTTTTGTTTTGTTTTGGGTGATGGTGAAGTCCGTAAGGCCATCCTTGGTGATAACCATTAGGGTTTCACAAATGGACTACGTCTCATGTAAAAGCGACTTAGGTTAAAAAATAATTATCTTTAAAGGTTTTGTAATCGTTTGTTTAATACTATGTTTAAGCTATAAGAGAACTTCCTCGGCATTTTGCTCAAGCATAATAACTTTTTCGTGGCTACGAATATGTTAAGGATTTTGGTATTAATTAATGTGACATCTATATTGGTTGATTTCTTCATAAATTAAGAACGTGTTTATGGTTTATTTTTAAAAAGGTAGAGCTTTTGGTGAGTGTGTAAATAATTGTTAGGATTGGTCTTTTTTTGTATTTTTGGTTTTCACACTCTAACACACTTGTTAAAGTAATTTCTTCCATCATAATAATTTTTTATAATTCCTTCTATGGCCACAAATTGGTTAAAGACATTGGCAAATTTTTTGTTGTAATTCTATTCATGCACTCGGTATTGTAAACGTATTAACCTAGGGTTTTTGCTATTAATAAACAGTTTTGTAATTTTAGGTTATCTACATATTTAAGTTTTTGGTATAAATAATAGTTAAATTATAATAGTTTTCTTTTTAATTGGAAAAAGATGAAAATCTATCCTTCAATTTACTTAACTGTTGGATAAATATTTCAGAAGATAAGAATTAGACCTTATCTTAAATATAGAGCTTACTATTTTAAATTAATTGCTAGCTGAGGTAATCTTCTTGTTGTGTAAATTGATATAAAGGTTTGTATCAATGAGTAGGGTTTTAGAATGATAGTTTACAATCTTAGTAATAGTAATAGTGTCATACTGATTGTTTACAGTCTAGTTTAATAGTTCAGGAGATAATAATTAGACCTTATCTTAAATATATAGTTTACTATTTTAAATTAATTACAAGCTGAGGTAATCTTCTTGTTCTGTAAATAGATATAAAAATTTGTACTAATGAGTAGGGTTTTAGAAGGATAGTTTACAATCTTAGTAATAGTAATAGTGTCATATTGATTGTTTATAGTCTCGTTTACTAAATAATTAATTTATATACTATAATACAATAGGTGTTAATATTGAATCATTTTCAGTCTATTGACGAAACATTATGAATTTACAGTACTAGATGTTTTTGAAGAAACAATTTTAGGTTAGAGTACAGAAGTTAAAATAGCTCGTAAATAATTTACCTGTGCATTATTTACTGTATGGTGACTAGAATAACATTGTTTATTTTTTAGGTTTTTAAGTATTAAAATAATGAATGGCTTTTCTTTACTACGTGTAATTAATTAGAGGGTATGACAATAATTGTGTGTGTACTATACTTCACACAGTTTAATGACCGTGTGACAAAATATTACTATAATGGAATCTATGTAAACTCTTCAATCCAATATCAGTTTCAGATCATTTTATCCATGTATCATCATTCCTCCTTAGTACTTCATCATAAGATGAGTGGAAAAATTCACAAAGGAAT
Organism: Pseudotsuga menziesii; assembly: GCA_001517045.1. Lineage (NCBI taxonomy): Eukaryota > Viridiplantae > Streptophyta > Pinopsida > Pinales > Pinaceae > Pseudotsuga > Pseudotsuga menziesii. Next base: position 174,784 of record LPNX010873850.1, on the reverse strand, counting down.
TTTACTCATTAATCAATCATTTCTAATTCTATGTTCATTTATTCATACAATAATTTACAAGTAAACTTTCCTAATTAAATGCAGACTTAAGCATTCTACTAACAGATTCAAAATATCTAAGTACTAATAGAAAAATTAAAGAGGGTGTTTAGTAAAGGGGGTCCCTTATTTTCTATCCTATGATCAAAATAGCAGGGAAAGTTCATGTGCCAACAATGCTAGCCAAAACCCTCAACACAAAACAAGGCAAGGCTCTATGATGTAATGGGATCTTTAACAAAACTGGTAAAATTTATTATAACTTAGTTATTTGTTATTTATAATAATAATAATAATAATTTACTAAAATAACTTTGATTTATTAAACTAAAAACTATTATGAAATGTGTCTTACAAATTTCTATTTAGATAACACATTTATAATAACTATTTACTTGAAATGTAGAAAAGTATTTTAATAAAAAGTATATATTTTTATTTGATATTAAATTTATTAAAATCAAAGAATTAATATTTGAATATTTACACTTATATTTTTCCATTTAAAATATAAGTACAATATAATTAAAAAACTTGAAAATTTTAAATTAAAAAAACACTTATTATAAATTGTTTTCATTTAAAAAATTTTACTCCATAAAAGGAATATATTTTAGAGACTTTCTAATAATATAAATAGGTAAACTAGCAATATAAGAACCAAAGAAAACTAAAATTAAGAACACATTATAAATATTAAAAATAAAATTTCTACAAAATTTAGTTAATATATCATTTTTTCTTTAAAAATAAATATTTACAAACTTTTATTAATTAAAAATAATAACTTAATCCTTTTTTTAATAAAAACATATTTTCTACCATTTTTTATGAAAAAATAAATTAAAATAAAATGTTATTATTTCTTTTTCCTAATTAAAAAAAAATTATACTTTATATTTCATTGTATACACTCATGTTTCCTTAAAAAGACAATACATTTTATAGTACTTTTTAAAAGTCTCATGACATCACTAGGAAAAAAACCATCAATTATATACAAAACCAACTAAACTCCAGCCATTCACTCTACTTGAGAATTTTAAATCATCTACTAACCAAAAAACTATCACTATAGTCTTCCTTCATAATCTACCTATCAATATAACAAAAACTACTAATTATCGAACATCAATTCACAATTCCATGCTCAATAACCCTCATAACAAGAACTAGAAACCGTAATGTGCCCTTCATACTCTTCATTAAAAAAAGAAAAACCTTCCACTAAATTAATAGTTTTTTTAATAAGAAATATGCTTCCTCATTGTATTCTACATAAGTATGTAGAAAATGCAAATCCATGAACTCTTCGAGAAGACTTTGAATCCTTTGTTTCCACCACTTTCAACATGAAAATCTTTTTTGAATTGTACCTAATCATTGATTACTCAAAAATTTGAAAATAAAATATATTTTTAAAAGTGGCAAAGAGTAAAACCTCCATTATTACTTAAGTCCCCTTCCTTGTGAAGCACCATCAAATAACCCAATAAAAAAAATTGGCAAACAAGAAAATAGGAATAAACTTGCCTACCAACATTTAGTTCATCCTATTTATACATCTCCTTATATGAACCAGTAATATTTACAACAACTCTAACAACATTTCATTTTATTACTCGTTATCAAACCATATTAAATTTAAGTGCATCCAAATACCGTATCTTGCATAACACTGAAGATCTCTCCACTTAAACACACCAATTTATCGAGGATTATAAATTGAATTCAAATGAAAAAGTCACTCAATTCAAAGATATATTAAAGCATTTCTTTACTTTCCTTCATATGTGTTTTTCAAATTCAAATTCACACTGAGTCAAAATATGGTCAATAAATATAGATTCATTTAAGAACACATAGCATATATTAGATTGTTGATCTTATTGTTTTCACTGAAATAAGTTAATACAAAGAGATCCTCTCATGTTAGTGAGGTTATGCTAGTCCACATAAAGAAAAAATATTAAAAAATAAAGAAAAATGAAAATTACATATCAACTTAAATAAAATTAAAAAACAAGTTAAACTCGAATAGATCAATTTTAAACTCAGATCTATCAAATACCAAGAGGGAAACTCAGATCTACCAAATACCAAGAGGGATCCAAATGGTAATAAAATGTACACCTAAAGAAATTGGATCCCTCCCGGTGCTTGATAGATCTTTAAAATGGATCTATGCTAGTGATATAATCGTCCCAAGTAAACACTCAATCATTTCTAAAACTAGTCAAATGAACAACCTAATGTTGTAAGGAAAATTTCATTTCCATAAAAGATTGTATAACCATTTTTGTTCATATTGCAAAGAGGAAAAGGAAAGAGATTCATAAACCACTTTCCAAATTACCTACTTAGTCTTTACATTCAATGACAATGAATGTGTTAGGGTTAACCTTCATTCATGAATGAGCCAAATGGTTTAGGTCTCAACTTGTGATTTGAGCCCATGGTATTTGGCCTCTCCTTGAGGTGGTGAACTCACTTGGCTCAGCTTGGACTCTTTAGGTCAACGGAAATAATCAATTTATTATAATGTTTTTTTCCTAGTTTTGAGTTTTCCACCTAAACATTGTGTGTTTATCTTTAATGGTTACTTATCTATTTTATTTCTTTTGCACTTGATTATATTTAAATGCCCCTTAAATCTTAATAAGGTAGTCATCATCCATGTTTGATAAACATAATCCAATCAACATTAAGCCAATAATGAAGTGTAGCATCAAAAGCATTAGTGACATTCTTCCACACAATATTCTATTGTTGTTTTATCCATTTAAACGAAAAGTTGCACTTGAACTAAAAACTGCATACTAGAGAGCACAAACATTACTTGATGTGCTTTTTAAAAACTACATACTAGATAGAACAAACATTACTTTATGTGATTTTTAAAGACTACATACTAGAGAGCACAAACATTACTTTATGTGTTTAAAATTGGGATTACTTTTCTTTCCCTTTGCAAGGACAAGCATGTGAGTATTTTCTTGAGAGCATATGTCATTTTTAGGTGCATTCATGTTAAGAGGACGTAAATACGAACTTAGAGAGTTGTCAATGCTGAAAATAGACTTTAAATGGCACCTACAAAGGCACCCGCTCAGGGGATCACTGTTGCTTAGTAATTTTCTTTATCAAATGGCACTTTTATTAGTTTACAGCAACATGCATCTTCTTATCTTATTCATAATATGTGATGTCTCCTACAGTATTTGATAGTTGTAAAGACAAAAAAATCTCTATGTTCCAACACATAGTTGTTGGCAGCGACCCGTAAACCAATTAACAAACATTTCGAAAAGGCTGTAGACCCACAAGTAGAGATAAGGATCACGAATCTCTCTATGGTGAATAGGCTATGTTCGTTTCTATGGCTTCACTTTATCCTCTGCACAAATTATAATAAATTCAAAGTCCCACGTTTGATTTCTTCAAAGTCAAAAGGCCGTGTCGAGTCCATGACAAATATTGTGTGTTGAATACGACCACATCAACCTAAAAGAAACGAAACCAAAGCCAGGAATGCTATCTGCAAAATTGTCAAAGGATGGCTTATATTATTCACTCTACCTTTCATCTCTCAATTATATTCCGAACCAATCTCTCTTTACGTTTAACTGGATAAACATATTGTTTCATCACTTTATTAATCTTTTGAGAATAGAGCACGAATTTCGTCTATATTGCCCCTCGACCGAAGCGAAGGCATTTATTCAAATTATAATATGGCGGCCACAGGGGTGTATAGCATCATGATATGAACCTTCGATAATACCCGATGATCCCCGTGAAAGACCGTACAACATTCACATCTTTTGGGACCAGCCATACATTAATTGATATTATAAGTTATCCGGGTCAACCGACATCCCATCTTTAGTTATTATGTGACTCAAGTACTGTATTTTATCTTTGAAGAAGTTGCATTTACTGAATTTGGCATATATTTGTTGTTCCCTTAACACTTTATTTTTAAATGTTCCTGGTGCTGTTGTTTAGTTTTATAATCAATTAGAATATCATCAATAAAAACTACTACAACCTTATCTAGATATTTATGTATGCATTGTTCATTAAAAAAATGAAGATTTCTAGGGAATTAGTTATCCCAATGGCATGAAAACGAACTCATAGTGACCATATCAAGTCCTAAAATCTGTCTTGAAAATATCCTCATCCTTAATCCTGACTTGATGATAACCGGATCTTAAGTCAATTTTTGAAAATACTGTTCCTCCATGTAAGTGATCGAACATGTCATCTATGTGGGGCAACGGCTATCTATTTTTAATTGTCATCTTATTAAGTTGGCGATAGTCAATGCATAAGGAGAGAGTATTGTCCTTCTCTTTAACAAAAATTACCAGTGCTCCCCAAGGAGACACACTTGGTCTTATATAATTTCTATCTATTAGCTCTTTTATTTCTGTCTTTAGTTCATTAATCTCTAGGATGTTCATTCGATAAGGAGCTTTGGAGTTAGGAACTGCACCAGATACCGGCTCAATAGTGAAATCCAACTCCCTTTTCGAAGACAATCTCAGAATTTCCTCTAGAAATACATTAGAATAACCTCTCGGGATTAGTATATCTTTTAATTTTAGTTTGTCTTCTTTATTAATGTGTTCATCATTAGTTATATTTATAGCAAAATATTTACATCCCTTCCGAACAACCCTTTTAGTTGTAAGGAAAAAATATGTCTAATTGTTGTTTTTCCTATGGATTCCTTTTATTGTTATCGTTTCTCCTTTGTTATTTAAACAAGTAAAAGTTTTATCAAAACAATTTGACACTACTCAATGCTGTTCCAACCAATCCATTCCAATTAATACATCATAGGATCCTAACAAAAGTACATTCATCATTATAGAATTTTCAAACTAATTCGTAAATAACCTACAATCTTTCACAAAATTAATTACTTTCCTTTTTTCTCTTATAGCTAATTGAACCAGCCATGATTTTGCAAATTTATCTACTAGTAGTTTACTTTTCTATACTAAACTGGGAGAGACATAACTGAGGATAGCCCCTCGGTCAATTAAAATAGAAATATGTTTCTGGTTCTGCATACCTTCTACTTCCACCATGGAAGTTTGATATTTAGCATGTTTGTTTTCCAGTGCTGCATTGATTCTGGGCATCACTCTCGCTAAATCAACAACCGTTCTATCTTCCTATACACCATTAATGTTGTTGATTTCTATTAGGACAGAATGATGAAAAGTGAGCTCCGTGGAATTGCCAACATTTTACGGGTTCCTTACGTTCATTATTTTTAACATAGTTACTATGATTATTTGTAAATTATTTATTTCTTGTGACAATAGGGTTAGGATAATCACGTGAGTTATTATGCCCAAAATTGTGATTAGGTGTGAAACCTTTCTTTTCTTCTTCAAAATTATTAGACCTTTTTGTTTTTCAGTTTCGCATGTTCTCCCTTTTCTAGTTCTGCTCATAGCAGAAATTTGCTTTTCGCATGGCCTCTTCAAGGATTTTGGGATTATCATATTCAATTATGTCCTTAATATGAAAAGGTAAACAACTCAGAAACCGTTGTACCTTGGGTTTTTCATCAACAATATAAGGCACATAACGCAGTAAGCCTAAAAAATTACTATTTAACTTTTTCATGCTCATGGTCCCCAACCTTGAGTCATAAAATTCTTTCGCTCGTTCCTTGTATTATTGCTCCAATAGAAATTTATTTTTAAAGTACTTTTTAAAAGTGCTCTAGTTTATATTCTTCTCTTTTATGCTGTCAACTTATTTTATGTCTTGCCACCAAATGTTGGATTTTTCAATTAAGTTATATATTGTCATCCTCATTTTTAACTGATTAGAATAATTATATATCTCAAATGTACTTTTTCATTTCTAAGAGCCATGCTTTGACTTCCTCTCCTTTTTCTTATTTTGTCATTAAAAGTTAGTCATTTAATATTTTAAAAATCCCCTAAACTCTCTTCATAGGGCTTTTATTTATTCTTTCTAGTGCGATAATTACTCTCGTTACTATCACTAGAATACTGGGGTTTCTTTCTGTATGAGTTAGCATTAACTTTAGAAGAAGAATTTCTTTCGATTTTAGAGTATGAGGAAGGACTACAGTCAAGGACGGGGACGATGAGCGACAAATTAGGTGGCGGTACAAGCATGACTGGAACTAGGATACCAAGCAGGTGGAAGGACAAGCATGACGAGAAACACAACAATCGATTGCAAGCGAAAGACAAGAATCATAAACTATGGAAATGGGGCCACAGCCGACCTTTTATACAAAATAATTATTCGTTCGAACAAGTATTCAGCCGAACAATTGTTCGACCAAACAAGTATTTGGCCGAATATTTGTTCGGATGAATAAATATTGAACTATCGGTAAAAATTATTGGCCGGCTATGCGTTCCGTTAAATTAAACAATTCACTGTTAAAAGGTATTCGGCCAAATAAAGGATTCGTTATTCGGCCGAATAAAAATATTATTCGGCCGAATAAATATAATTATTCGGCCAAATAACGTCCGCTATGTTGCTCGGGCACCAGACTCTTACGGAAGTGTAACCAAACTTAGCATTTTCACCCTATTTTCTTTTCTTAGTGAAGGCGGCTTAAGCTTAGTCCAAGTCTTACTTAGCTTTTCTCAAAGCTAACGCAGATCTGATGCTCATTAGAGGAAATTTCAATTTAAAATGGGCCTTCCAAAAAATTACAAATTCCATGTCATCATGTATTAGCCAATCAAAATGATTTAAAATTCAAAACGGGAGCACCTCTTAAACAATTTTTTAATATAAATTTTGGGATAAGTATCATTAAAAAACTGCTTTTTTTGTTCGTATTTTTGACATATTTCCCTGGTTTTTTACTCAAATTTCAATTGGAATAGCTTGTTGGATGCAAAGTTTAATTTCGCATCCAATGAGTACCCACTCGACATACTTTTGATGGGCCCCGCTACCCCAAAAATAAGAAATACTTGAAAAAATGTGATGATGATGTCATCATCACTTTTTTTTAGGTATTTCTTGTTTTTGGGGTAGCATGGCTCGTCAAAATTATGCCAAGTGGATACGCGTTGGATGTGTAATTAAATTTCGCATCCAACGAGCTCTCCCAATTGAAATTTGAGTAAAAACAAAGGGAGATATGTTGAAAATACGAACAAAAAAAGTAGTTTTTTCTTTTCTTCCTCCAAAATTAATAAATATTATTATATTATTTTAACTATTATTTTATTAATTTTCCTTCGGAGGCCCATTTTGAGTTTCCTCTAATGTGTACAAGATTCACTGGTAAAAACTTATTTCCAGGTCTATGATGTAAGAAATTAAGACTCGTAAGACTAAACGAGTAAGCTAGGAAAGATGCTTAAACTCTATTTAATTTATATATTATTGAAGTGTAAGAATTCCTAGGCCTATAGTAAAGACTTATTTACCTATGTAACAGTCTGAGTTGGTATTGTGATTATTTGTTCTAACAACAAATTATATGTTTGATGAGATATAATTATCAATACATTTTAAGTTCTTTGTGGTACTAGAATCTTGAATACATTCCCATTTGGTTTATAACTATGTCAATCCTAGAACTTGCCTAAGCCCTAAAATTATCATTATTATTTTTAGCTACCAGAAACTAACTAGAAAATAACAATTCTAGACATGTATTCGATGCGTAAAATATCAACTATAACTTAAATAAATCTCCATCATGCCTAACAATCATAAATGTTTATTTCTAAAAAATGTGATGGTACTATTGTTACACAAAATGTAATTCAAAACTATATCAAGCTAGAAAAGATTTCAAAGGTAGTGCGATCGACTTGGTGGATGCTCGCAAGGTGGAGAGTTTTGAGTGATAAATGATATGCAACTACATTTAAAGTTTTCCCTAAAAGTGCACTTGGCTTCATTATTTGTTCGTTTTTGGGATGAAAGAGTAGGTCGACAGGCCATCGACCTCCTCAATTCTCTACAACAAAGGTCGCCTTTACCTTGGCCATGGCCTTAACAAGTTGTAAGCTTTGGTTCTTATCCATTAGCTTTTCTTCAAGCTCAGTCATGGCATTAACACGTTGTAAGCATTGGGTTCTTAGCCATTATCATTTCTTGGAGCTTGACTTTGGAGTTAGCAGGTTTGAAGCTTTGGGTCTTAGCCATTATCTTTTCTTCGAGCTTCATGCTAAACTGGTGAGTTATATCGAATCCACCAAGAATTCTTCTCTTTTTATTTTATTTAAAACACAACTATTTATTAAACAGTTCTAAGTGTTTGTTGTTTGATTTAGGTAAAGAAATATGTGGAAAAACCCAGTTGAAAGTTGAAGGCGATTCCTATGAAGATAAAGGGTGTGAGCAAGATAGGCTTGGTATCCCTTGGTGCCACCTTGGGTACCTTGTGTTGATTGTGTTATACCGATGGTATATGTGGTCTGTTACTGCGATAATCATAATACTTGTATTAGATTGTTGTTTTGTTTTTGGTAATGGTAAACGCCATCAGGCCATCCTTGGTGAAAGTCCTTAGGGTTTAACGAATGGGCTACGACTCATGTGATAGCGATTTAGGTTCAAAAGATACTATTGTTTAAAGGTTTTGTAGTTCTTTGTTTAATATTGTGTTTAACCTATAAGAGAAATTCATCATCCTCTTGCTCATCCACAGTAACTCTTTTGTGGCTATGAATCTGTTAAGGATTTTTTTAATAGTTAATGTGATATCTATATTGGTTCATTTCTTGATAAATTAAGACCCTGTTTATGGTTTATTTTTAAAAAGGTAGAGCTTTCGACCAGTGTGTAAATAATTCTTAGCATTGGTCTTTTTTTTAAATTTCGGTTTTCACAGTGTAACGCACTTCTAAAGTAATTTCTACCATGACAATAAGTTGTTCTATGGCCACGAATCGGTTAAACACATTGGAAAATGTGTTCTTGTAATTGTATTCATGCACTTGGTATCATAAAAGAATTAACCAAGGTTTTTTTTTTAATAAACACTTTTGGTATTTTAGGTTATCTCCATACTTCAATTTTTGGTATAAATAATAGTTAAATTATAATAGTTTTCTTTTTAATTGGAAAAAGCTCAAAATCTATCCTTCGATTTACTTAACTATTGGATAAATATTTCGGGAGATAAGAACTAGACCTTATCTTAAATCTAAATTTGACTATTTTAAATTAATTGTTAGTTGAGGTAATGTTCTTGTTCTGTAAATAGATATAAAGGTTTGTATTAATGAGTAGGGTTTTAGAAGGATAGTTTACAATATTAATAATAGTAATAGTGTCATACTGATTGTTTATAGTGTGGTTTACTAAATAATTAATTTATATACTTTAATACAATAGGTGTTAATATTTAACCATTTTTAGTCTATTGACTCAACATTATGAACTTACGGTACTAGAAGTTTTTAAAAGAAACAATTTGAGGTTACAGTACAAAAGTTAAAATACTTGGTAAATCATTTAACTATGCATTATTTACTGTAATGTGACTAGAATAACATTGTTTATATTTTAGGTTTTTAAGTATTAAAATAATGATTGGTTTTTCTTTACTAAGTGCAATTAATTAGATGGTATTTTAGTAACTATTTGTGTAATATACTTCAAACAGTTTAATGAACGTGTGAAAAAAACATATTATAATGGAATTTATGTAAACTCTTCAATCTGATATCAGTTTCAGATCATTTTATCCATGTATAATCATTCCTATTTACCTCTAAACAAACCTTTTGTACTAGAGTACTTCATTGTAAGATAACTGAAAAATTGCAGAAATAAATTTTACTCATTAATCAATCATTTCTAATTCTAGGTTCATTTATTCTTATAATCATTTAGAAGTAAAACTTCCTAATTAAATGCAGACTTAAGCATTCTAGTAATAGATTCAAGATATCTAAGTACTAATATAAAAACTAAACATGACTGATTTCTTTTCAGTAATTTACTTGGACAGAAATAAATAAGATAACACAATGGAAGCTCGTAATTTTTAAAAGGGACCAATAGCACAAGGAGCCCATTCCACCCAACATTTTCTTGAAGATAGCTCAATTGCTTGTCTTAGGACCCCCAATCGTCTCTACTGATCCACTAGGATGAATGCACTGTGTCAAGAAGTGGGATTAAATACATGTGCAAATTAAAAGAAATACTTAACAGCAATACTTATGTCCGCAACAGTAAATAACTCATCTATTAAGCTACACTAGTTCTGAAAGAAGTCTTAACACTCAAATCAATTCTAAATTTCCCCTCATTGAATCTCGTGTGCTCCTTTCTCAACTTTAGAAATTTCACAAGGTAAAGAATTAACATCCTCCTGCTGAATTCGATGGATAGATATATGCATGCCTAGGTATTTCTGGTCAGTTTTTCCATTAATGAGCCACCTTATATGTTCCACTTTCTTGGGGAGCATGACCACAAAATTAAGGAAGTTCCCCCCTGCAATAGCTAGAAGTGATTGAGGATGTTTGCATGTGTCAGTTTTCTCTCAACCCAGTCTATTCCTCCTAGTGGTTCAGTGGGAACTCATTCAAAAGCCTCCTTAGGCTATTTGTCTCATCTTCTATTTATTAAATAATAAAATATTCAACATAATTAATTATAATCATCCTTAACCCCACTTCGTCAATAGTCATAAGATTTACAATAAAAATAAAATATAATGTTTTTTTAAACATAAAATGTTATTGAAATTGGGGTACATGACATACACCCCCCCTTAAGTCCAACATTGTCCTCAATGTTTCTTTATTCATCATTTTCAGAGCTTCCCTGAAAACAAAATTGGATATGTTTCCCACATATGACTCTCCAATTCTCAGGTTGCTTCTTCTGGATCAAGGTGCTTCCATTGCACCTTCACCTGTCCAATGGTGTGATTATGAAACAAGATCTTCTTCTTGTTGAGGATATCGTTCGATTCCACCGAAAAATCTCCTTCAAGCTCCACCTGCACATCATTACAATTTATCACAAGAGTAGTATTGCGTATGTATATTTTAAAAATAGAAATATGAAAAAAATTATGAACTTTAAGATTCGGTGGTAAGTCCAATTTGTATGCCACTGGTCAAACTCTAGACAATATTTCGAAATCCCTACAGTACCTTGGTGCTAGCTTAGCATAACTCCCTAATTTTAAGGAGCTCTATTTAGCTTTTACCTTAATGAAAACATGTTCACCCACCTCGAACTCTTTCTGAGTTTGTTTAAGATCCACTTGGCTCTTCTGTCTGTCGTGTGCAACCATTAAATTACCTTGTACCTGCTTCACGATTAATTCCATTTACTTTAATAGCTCAAGTCATAGTATTAACCTATCAACGGGGTTATTAAATGAGATGGGAGTATTCCATTTTCTTCTATACAGAATTTCAAATGGGCTTCCTTGTTGAGTTTTTTAACAACTACCATTATTGAATCATTCTCGTTCTGATTTCTAGGAAAACTTGTAATAAAATCAATGCTGATTATTTTCCATTTCCTGCTAGGAATTGGTAACGACTGCAATAAACCGGCTGGATGCTAATGTTCATTCTTAACATGTTGACATTCAAAACATATAGCAATATATTCTTCCAACTCATTCTTCATATTCAAACAAAAGTAATATTTCTGCAACATAGTTATTGTCTTATGATATCCAAGGTATCAAGAATAAAGACTTTTATGTATTTCACTCAAAATTAGCAATTTAACTTTAGGTATGCTAGGTATATATAACCTATTTTTATAAGGTATAAACCATTTTTCATTTAGCCTATAACTTGTGTTTAAACTTTTAGTTACATTTTCTACCACTTTAGCTTTCGATTTTTGGTAATTTTCGTCCAATTTTGCTCCTTCTTCAAGCTTATCTTCTAAATATGTTTTATAAGTACTGATTGCTGCCATAAAATTTAATCTTGCATTTCTACTCAAAGAATTAGCTACTTTATTTTCCTTCCCCTTGATATGTTGGATCTTAAAGTCATATTCGCTAACAAAAACTAGCCACCTAGCTTTCCTTGCATTTAAATTTGGTTGTTCCAACAGATTCTTTAAACCCTTATAATCCGTCATTAAAATAAATTTTCTCCCGATCAAGTGATGACGCCGCATCCTTAATGCATGTATCACGGCAACCAATTCTAGATCGTAAGTAGCTTAATTTTTCTCGTGAATTTTAAGTTTCCTAGACTCGTATGCTATTATGTTTCCTTATTGAGTTAAGACCCCACCGAGGCCATCATTGCATGCATGAGTGCATACAGAAAAGTCCTTGTTAGGATCCGCAATTCTTAAAATCGGTGCAATAGTAAATAATTATTTTAATTTCTTAAAACTCTCTTCACATTTTTGATCCCATGCAAATTTCTTCCCCTTCTTCTCTAGAGAAGTTATGGGATTCACGATCTTTGAGAAACCCTCAATGAACCTTCGATAATACCCGTTGATCCCCATGAATGATCATACATCATTCACATCCTTTGGGACTGGCCATTCATTAATTGTTTTTATCTTATCGAGGTCAACCAAGATCCCATCTTTAGTTATTATGTGACCCAAGTACTGTATTTTATCTTTGAAGAAGTTGTATTTACTGAATTTGGGATATATTTCTTGTTCCCTTAACACTTGTAAAATTATTTTTAAATGTTCCTCGTGTTGTTGTTTAGTTTTATAATCAATTAGAATATCATCAATAAAAACTACTAAAACCTTATCTAGATATTTATGTAATGCATTGTTCATTAAAAAAATCAAGACTTCCAGGGAATTAGTTATCCCAAATGGCATGAAAATGAACTCATAGTGACCATATTAGGTCCTAAAATTTGTCTTGAAAATATCCTCATCCTTAATCTAGACTTGATGATAACCGGATCTTAAGTAAATTTTTGAAAATACCTCTTCTCCATGTAACTAATCGAATAGTTCATCTATGTGGGGAAACGGGTATCTATTTTTAATTGTCATCTTATTAAGTTAGCGATAGTCAATGCATAAGCAGAGAGTATCGTCCTTCCTTTTAACAAAAATGACCAGTGCTCCCCAAGGAGACACACTTAGTCTTATATATTTTTTATCTATCAGTTCTTTTATTTGCGAATTTAGTTCATTAAGCTCCAGGATGTTCATCCAGTAAGGAGCTTTGGAGTTAGTAACTGCACCATGTACCAGCTCAATAGTGAAATCCAACTCCCTTTTCGAAGACAATTCCGGAATTTCCTCTGGAAATAGATTAGAATAACCTCTCAGAATTAGTATATCTTCTAATTTTAGTTTGTCTTCTTTATTAATGTGTTCATCATTAGTTATATTTACAGCAAAATATTTACATCCCTTCTGAACAACCCTTTTAGTTGTAAGGAAAAAATATGTCTAATTGTTGTTTTTCCTATGGATTCCTTTTATTGCTATTGTTTTTCCTTATTTATTTAAACAAATAAAAGTTTTATCAAAACAATTTTTAACACTACTCAATGTTGTTCCAACCAATCCATTCCAGTTAATACATCATAGGATCCTAACAGAAGTACATTTATCTTTATAGAATTTTCAAACTGATTCGTAAATAACCTACAATCTTTCACAAAATCAATTACTTTGCTTTTTTCTCCGATAGCTAATTGAACCAGCCATGATTTTGCAAATTTCTCTACTGGTAGTTTACTTTTCTATACTAAACTGAGAGAGACATAACTCAGGATAGCCCCTGGGTCAATTAAAATAGAAATATGTTTATGGTGCTGCATACCTTCCACTTCCACCGTGGAAGTTTGATATTTAGCATGTTTGTTTTCCAATGTTGCATTGATTATGGGCATCACTCTCGCTAAATCAGCAACCATTGTATCTTCCTATACAACATTAATGTTGTTGATGGTGTTCTTTCTATTAGGACATAAGTATGCATAGGGTTAGAAAAATCACGTGAGTTATTATGCACAAAATTCTGATTAGGTGTGAAACCTTTCTTTCCTTCTTCAAAATTGTTAGACCTTTTCGTTTTCCAGTTTGGCATGTTCTCCCTTTTCTAGTTCTGCTCATAGAAGAAATTTTCTTTTCGCATGGCCTCTTCAAGGATTTTGGGATTATCATATTCAATTTTGTCCTTAATATGAAAAGGTAAACAACTCAGAAACCATTGTACCTTGGGTTTTTCATCAACAATATAAGGCACATAATGCAATAAGCCTAAAAAATTACTATTTAACTTTTTCATGCTCATGGTCCCCAACCTTGGGTCATAAAATTCTTTAGCTCGTTCCTTGTAATATTGGTCCAATATAAAATTCTTTTTAGAGTACTTTTTAAAAGTGCTCCAGTTTATATTCTTCTATTTTATGCCCTTAACTCATTTTATGTCCTTCCACCAAATGTCGGATTTTTCAATTAAGTTTTATCTTGTCATCCTCACTTTTAACTGATTAGAATAAATATATATCTCAAATGTACTTTTTCATTTCGGAGAGCCATGCTTTGACTTCCTCTCCTTTTTCTTGTTTCGTCATTAAAATTTAGTGGTTTAATATTTTTAAACTCCCCTAAGCTCTCTTCATAGGGCTTGTACTTCTTCATTCTAGTGCGATAATTACTCTCGCTACTATCACTAGAATAATGGGGTTTCTTTCTGTATGAGTTATCATTTATTTTAGAAGAAGAATTGCTTTTGATTTTAGATTATTTTTACTTTTTACCATTATGTTGATAGGATGTAGTGTCAGATTCTATATGTTTATCATTTTCTTCATTATAAAACTTTTTTAGCAGTATTTGATTCAGCTCCTCCTCAGCTCTTAGGATTCTCTCAATTTCTTTTCTAACGGTCTCAATTTCAGTTTTTAGATCCTTAACTATTTGTAGTAATTTAGATGAGTTATTAGTTATATCTTCTTTAGAAGGTTCTTTTCCAGAATTATTTTTTTCATTTAACAGGGACCTCTCTTCTGCATACTCTTCGAGCCCTTCCATACCTGGAAATCTAATTCAAAAAATATTATGTAGACCAACATTCAAAATCATAAATCAGTATCCATACTTTTTATTTACTTTTTCTTTATGTGCGTTGAGCCACTTCAGGCCTAGTGTCTGAACTTGGGCTCTGATACTATATGTAACATCCCCAAAATTCATAAAATTTTAAAATGTTTCTATGTGATATTAAATGCTAAATCATAGCCAAAATGTTGTTTTAATAATTAACTTCAGTCTAGTTAATGGATATCCTTTTACAAATAGAAGACATAAAGAGAAAAAGTTAGGAGTTAATATCCTTTAGTTATATGTAACTAAAAGCTATCGAATTTACTTACTAACTTATAATTGACATGCCACTAACCGTACTCAATCTGTATTGATTTTCGGTCTTGCATAAAACTATTTATCAAAAGTCAATGAGTTAAAATTATTGAAGTGAGATCATTGGTTTATTTGTAAGAATGTGTATGATTCTGATGGTTATTTTATTTTCTTAGTGAAGGGGGCTTAAGGTTAGAGTGAGGATTACTTAATTTTTTTCAAAGCTAACGCAAATTCAATGCTTGTACAACATTCAACTTAGGTAAAAACTTACTTCTAGGTCTACGATGTAAGAAATTAAGACTCGAAAGACTAAACGAGTAAGATAGGAAAGATCCTTAGACTCTATTTAATGTCTAGATTATCGAAGTGTAAGAATTCTTAGGCCTATGGCAAATACTAATCTACCTAGGTAGCACTCTAAGCTGGTAGTAAGTGATTATTTGTTCTAACAACAAATTATATGTTTGATGAGATATAATTATCAATATGTTTTTAGTTGTTTGTGGTACTAGAATCCCGAACACATTCCCATTTGGTTTATAACTATGTCAATCCTAGAACTTTCCTAAGCCCTAAAATTATCATTATTATTTTTAGCTACGAGAAACTAACTACAATTTAACAATTCTGTACATGTATTCGATGCATAAAATATCAACTATAACCTAAATAACTCTCCATCATGCCTAACAATGAAATGTTAATTTCTAACAAAAGTGATGGTATTATTTTTATGCAAAATGCAAGTTCAAACTATATCAAGCTAGAAAATATTTCAACGGTAGTGTGATCCACGTGGTGGATACCTGCAAGGTGGAGGGTTTTGGGTGGTAAACCCTATGCAACTGCATTTAAAGTTTAAGCTAAAAATGTACTTGGCTTCATTAGTTGTTTGTTTTTGGGATGGAACAGTAGGTCGATAGGGCCTCGGCCTCCTTAGTTCTCTGCAACAAAGTTCACCTTTACCTTGGCTATGGCGTTAACAGGTTGTAAGCTTTTTTTCTTATCCATTATCGTTTCTTTGAGCTTGGTCATGGTGTTAGCACGTTGTAAGCATTGGGTTCTTAGCCATTATCATTTCTTCAAGCTCGGCTGTGGCATTAGAAGGTTTTAAGCTTCCGGTCTTAACCATTATCGTGTCTTCGAGCTTCATGCTAAATTGGTGAGTTATATCAAATCCTCCAAGTATTATTCTCTTTTTATTTTATTTAAAACTCAACTATTTATTAAACAGTTCTAAGTATTTGTTGTTTGATGTAGGTGAATAAATTCTTGGCAAATCCAAGTCAGAAGTTGAAGGTTATTCCTCTGAAGTTCAAGGGTGTGAGTAAGATAGGTTCAGTAAGCCTCGGTCCCACCTTGGGTACCCTACATTGACTGTGTTTGCAGTGATACCGATGGTATATGTGGTATGTTACTACGGTAATCGTTATACTTGTATTAGATTTTTTGTTTTGTTTTGGGTAATGGTGAAGGCCATAAGGCCATCCTTGGTGATTGCCATTAGGGTTTTGCAAATGGGTTACGTCTCATGTAAAAGTGATTTAGGTTAAAAAATGATTCTGTTTAAAGGTTTTGTAATCATTTGTTTAATACTCTGTTTAAGCTATAAGAGAAATTCCTTGGCCTTTTGCTGAGGCACAATAACCCTTTCGTGGCTACGAATATGTTAAGGATTTTGGTATTAATTAATGTGACGTATGTATTGGTTTATTTCTTGATAAATTAAGAACTTGTTTATCATTTATTTTTAAAAAGGTAGAGATTTTGGTGAGTGTGTAAATAATTGTTAGGATTGGTCTTTTGTTTTTGTATTTTCGGTTTTCATAGTGTAACATGGTTGTTAAAGTAATTTCTTCCATGACAACAATTTTTTATAATTCCTTCTTTGGCTGCAAATTGGTTAAAGACATTGGAAATTTTTTTGTTGTAATTCTATTCATGCACTTGGTATTGTAAAAGTATTAACCTAGGGTTTTTGTTTTTAATAAAGAGTTTTGGAATTTTAGGTTATCTTCGTATTTTGATTTTTGGTATAAATAATAGTTAAATTATAATATTTTTCTTTTTAATCGGAAAAAGATGGAAAACTATTCTTCGATTTACTTAACTATTGGATAAATATTTCATTAGATCAGAATTAGACCTTATCTTAAACATAGAGTTTACTATTTTAAATTAATTGCTAGGTTAGGTAATCTTCTTGTTCTGTAAATAGATATAAAGGTTTGTATTAATGAGTAGGGTTTTAGAACCATAGTTTACAATCTTAGTAATTGTAATAGTGTCATACTCATTGTTTACAGTCTCGTTTACTAAATAATTAATTTATATATTATAATACAATATTAATATTTAATCATTTTGAGACTATTAATTGAACATTATGAATTTACATTACTATATGTTTTTAAAGAAACAGTTTCAAGTTAGAGTACATAAGTTAAAATAGCTCGTAAATAATTTTACTCTACATCATTTACTGTAATGTAACTAGAATAACATTGTTTATGTTTTAGGTTTTTAAGTATTAAAATAACTATTTGTTTTTCTTTACTAAGTGTAATTAATTAGATGGTATGACAATAATTGTTTGTGTAGTATATTTCACACAGTTTAATGACAGTGTGACAAAATATTACTATAATGGAATCTATGTAAACTCTTCAATCCAATATCAGTTTCATATCATTTTATTCATGTATAATCATTCATGTTTACCTCTAAAGAAACCTTTTGTACTAGAGTACTTCATCCTAAGATTAGTGGAAAAATTCACAAAGGAATTGTACTCATCAATCAATCATTTCTAATTCTAGGTTCATTTATTCATATAATCATTTACAAGTAAACTTTCCTAATTAAATGGAGACTTAAACATTCTACTAACAGATTCAAAATATCTAAGTACTAATAGAAAAATTAAAGAGGGTGTTTAGTAAAGGGGGTCCCTTATTTTCTATCCTATGATCAAAATAGCAGGGAAAGTTCATGTGACAACAATGCTAGCCAAAACCCTCAACACAAAACAAGGCAAGGCTCTATGATGTAGTGGGATCTTTCACAAAAGTGGTAAAATCTATTATAACTTCGTTATTTTTTATTTATAATAATAATAATAATAATTTACCAAAATAACTTTGATTTATTAAAATAAAAACTATAATGAAATGAGTTTTGCTAATTTGTATTTAGATAACACATTTATAGTAATTATTTACTTGAAATATAGAAAAGTATTAAATAAAAAAGATATATTTTTATTTGGTATTAAATTTATCAAAATAAAAGAATTAATATTTAAATATTTACACTTATATTTTTCCATTTAAAATATAAGTACAATATAATTAACAAACTTGAAAACTTTAAATTAAAAAACACTTATTATAAATCTTTTTTTTTTAATTTTTTATTCCATAAAATGAATATATTTTAGAGACTTTTTAATAATATAAATAGGTAAGCTAGTAATATAAGAATCAAAGAAAACTAAAATTAAGAACACATTATAAATATTAAAAATAAAATTTCTACAAAATTTAGTTAATATATCATTTTTTTTCTTTAAAAATAAATATTTACAAACTTTTATTAATTAAAAAAATAATTTAATCATTTTTTAAATAAAACCCTATCTTCTACCATTTTTTATGAAAAAAAAGATTAAAATAAAATGTTATTATTTCTTTTTCCTAATTAAAAAAAATATACTTTATATTTCATTGTATACACTCATGTCTCCTTAAAAAGACAATACATTTTATAGTACTTTTTAAAAGTCTCATGACATCACTAGAAAAAAAAAACATCAATTATATACAAAACCATCTAAACTCTAACCATTCACACTACTTGAGAATTTTAAAAGAACTACTAACCAAAAAACTATCAATATAGTCTTCCTTCATGAGCTACCTATCAATATAACAAAAACTACTAATTATCTAACATCAATTCATAATTCCATGCTCAATAACCCTCATAACAAGAACTAGAAACCATAATGTGCACTTCATACTCTTCATTAAAAAAAAAACCCTTCCACTAAATTAATAGTTTTTTTTAATAAGAAATATGCTTCCTCGTTGTATTTCACATAAGTATGTAGAAAATGCAAATCCATGAACTCTTCTAGGAGACTTTGAATCCTTTGTTTCCACCACTTTCAACATGAAAATTGTTTTTGAATTGTACCTAACCAATGATTACTCAAAAAATTGAAAATAAAAGATATTTTAAAAGTGGCAAAGAGTAAAGCCTCCATGAACCATCCATTACTACTTACATCCCCTTGTGAAGCACCATCAAATAACCCAATCAAAAAAATTGACAAACAAGAAAATTGGAACTTAAACTTGCCTACCAACATTTAGTTCATCCTATTTATACATCTCCTTATATGAACCAATAATATTTACAACAACTCTAACAACATTTCATTTTATTACTTGTTATCAAACCATATTAAATTTAAGTGCATCCAAATACCCTATGGTGCATAACACCGAAGATCTCTCCACTTAAAGACGCCAATTTATCCATGATTATAAATTGAATTCAAATGAAAAAGTCACTCAATTCAAAGATATATTAAATCATTTCTTTACTTTCCTTCATATTTGTTTTTCAAATTCAAATTCACACTCATTCAAAATATGGTCAATAAATATAGATTCATTTAAGAACACATAGCATATATTAGATTGTTGATCTTATTTTTTTCGATCCTCCCATGTTAGTGAAGTTATGCTAGTCTACATAAATAAATAAAAATTAAAAAATAAAGAAAAAATAAAAATTACATATTTGTTTAAATAAAATAAAAAAATATGTTAAAGTTGAAAAGGTTCATTTTAAACTCACATCTATCAAATACCAAGAGGGAAACTCAGATCTATCAAATACCAAGAGGGATCAAAATGGTAAAAAATGTACACCTAAAGAAATTGGATCCCTCTAGGTGCTTGATAGATTGGAGTTTAAAATGGATCTATGCTAGTGATATAATCGTCCGAGGTAAACACTTCATCTTTTCTAAAACTAGTCAAATGAACAATCTAGTGTTGTAGAAAATTTCATTTCCACAAAAGATTGTATCACCATTTTTTTTCATATTGCAAAGAAGAAAATGAAAGAGATTCACAAACCACTTTCCAAATTACCTACCTAGTCTTTACATTCAATGACAGCGAATGTCCTAGGGTTAACCTTCATTCATGAATGAGCCAAATGGTTTAGGTATCAGCTTGTGATTTGAGCCCAAATACCAGTTAACCTTCATTCATGAATGAGCCAAATGGTTTAGGTCTCAGCTTGTGATTTGAGCCCATGGTATTTGGCCTCCATGTGAGGTGGTGAACTCACTTTGCTCATCTTTGACTGTTTAGGTCAAGAGAGATAATGAATTTATTATAATGGTTTTTCCTAGTTTTGAGTTTTCCACCTAAACATTGTGTGTTAATCTTTAATGATTACTTATCTATTTTATTTATTTTACACTTTATTATATTTAAATGCCCCTTAAATCTTAATAGAGTAGTCATCATCCCTGTTTGATAAACATAATCCAATCAACATTAAGCCAATAATGAAGTGTAGCATCAAAAGCATTAGTGACATTCTTCCACACAATATTCTATTGTCGTTTTATCCATTTAAACTAAAACCTGCACTTGAACTAAAAACTACATACTAAAGAGCTCAAACATTACTTTATGTGATTTTTAAAAACTACATACTAGAGAGCACAAACATTACTTTATGTGTTTAAAATTGGGATTACTTTTTTTTCTCTATGCAAGGACCAGCATGTGAGTATTTTCTTGAGAGCATACGTCATTTTTAGGTGGATTCATGTTAAGAGGACGTAAATACGAACTTAGAGAGTTGTCAATGCTGAAAATAGACTTTAATTGGCACCTACAAAGGCACCCGCTCAGGGGATCACTGTTGCTTAGTAATTTTCTTTATCAAATGGCACTTTTATTAGTTTACAGCAACACGCATCTTCTTATCTTCTTCATAATATGTGATGTCTCCTACAGTATTTGATAGTTGTAAAGACAAAAAAATATCTATGTTCCAACACATAGTTGTTGGCAGCGACCCGTAAACCAATTAACAAACATTTCGGGCTGTAGACCGATAAGCAGAGATAAGGATCAGGAATATCTCTATGGTGAACAGGCTATGTTCGTTTCTATGGCTTCGCTTTATCCTGTGCACAAATTATAATAAATTAAAAGTCCCACGTTTGATTTCTTCAAAGTCAAAAGGCCATAACAAACATTGTGTGTTGAAACGAAACCAAAGTCAGGAATGCTATCTGCAAAATTGTCAAAGGATGGCTTATAAATACAGCTTTATTTCTCCTTTATAATCCTTCACTCTACCTTTCATCTCTCAATTATTTTCCGAACCAATCTCTCGTTACGTTTAACTGAGAATAGAGCACGAATTTCGTCTATATTGCCCCTCGACCGAAGCGAAGGCATTTATTCAAATTATAACATGGCGGCCACCGGGGTGTATAGCATCATGATATGCATTTTGGTAATCTCTGCGCTCTTTCAAACAGCGATCTCCAGGCCTAATTTCCTCCACCAAGGTGCCAGTTATATGAATAACATCGACTCTGAATTAGCTTATAATATCCAAGGTGAGGCCAATAAAGCGCCCGCCATTGATATTAGTCTACTGGATCATAAGCTTCCAAAGAGTGGTTATACTCCCTCGGCTCCTTCGGCCTGTCATAACATGGTCATAGACACGGTCGACGCTGCACGTTATAGTTGCTGATGCAGATTAAGTTGAGAAGTTATTCCATCATTTTTCCCTTCAGATCTGCTAATTAACTATGACAATATTCAATCAAAATCCAAGAGAGTCCAGATTCTGTTGACAATATATGATTTTACAGTTGCAATCTTATCTTGGAATATCATGAAGTAATTCAACGATTACTCTAGATACCACTACTAGTTCTGGTTTCGTTACTTTAATGTATTGATCGCTTTGTACTGATCCATAAATATGAGCTGTAGATGAAAGAGTGTTGTTTATATGCAGCTATTCATCTCAGCACATTTTCTCATAAGAATGGTTTCAATACATCAAAAATCTTATTCTATACAAAGTATATGTAAACATAAAAAATATGAAGAATACTAAATAAAAAAGAACTATATTTTTAATATAGTTAATGAGTGATAAAAATTAAAAACTATATTAAAAATAACCATGTTAAAATAATTAAGAATTATATATAAAAAATGTCTAAGATTGGGGTCTTAGAAATTACTATAGGGAATAATCTTATATATTTTAGGAGTCAATTTTTGTTAGGCTACTATTTTTTTGTGTGGGTCTTAAAGAAGTTTCAGTTCAATTTTTCCTAGAGTGATTTAGTTGAGATGCAATACAAAAATCCATCCAAGTTGAGACTTAAGTGTGATTTTGATAGTTTACATATTTAAAAGTTGTAATTTCTCATACCATACACTTTGTTAATCATGAAAACATTTTCTCATTAAAACATGGTTCTTAAGAAAAGATTATAATAATAATAATAAATATAAAATCTAAATAAATAAATAAAAATTATGACTTTGATGAAAACCATAATAATAATAATAAATATAAAATCTAAATAAATAAATAAAAATTATGACATTGATGAAAACCATTTTTAGTACCATTGCAAGCTTGTTAGCCATCATTGATTAAAAAAAAATAGTTTTGTTAATAATAAATGTCTTTTCTTTCCAAATTTATTTTGTTGGCTCTAAAGAGTTATCTATGAGAAAAAAGTTATTAAATTATTCCAAATCTTACCAAATAATGGTGGCTTTTATACAATCATGATTCTTTAAAATATGGTATAGTTAGAAAATTTAAAATGTGTTTTAATAAAAAAAATAAAAAAAATTAATGATGGAAAAATAGTTATTGTATTTAAAATAATAAAATGCTTTACAATTTAATATCTAAGAGACATTGTTACTAGAGAAGATCAAATTTTTTGAGTTATTTTTTTATATATTAAAAAAAATTACACTTTAAAAATATATAGTAGCAAACATCTATATAATGTGAATTTGTTCTTAAATCCATTTTCCACTTCTAAATTTAAAAATTGTTTTATCATTTGCTTGAATTCACTCATTTAATCATACTTTCTGTACAAGGGCTTAAGCACATATGGTTTGTGATAAAACTCATAAGTAATCAACTTGCTCTTTGTTTGAAATGCTCTTTAAAAGTTGAATGTGTGCAAGATCGTATTTCTGAGTTTTCATTTAATAATTCTATAATTTATTATGATAGAAATGTTATAAAGCTTAAGAAATTTAATATAAATATTATAAGTTAGATAAATATAAATATAGATATTTATGTATGAAAAAAAGATAGATTTGATATACATCTAATTACATCTCAAAATTTGTGGCTGTTTCATTAATTTAGTTTTAAAATAAATCTACCCCAATTATTATAATATAATGGATAACTCCATTAAAAATACGATATTTTTTTACATTTCATAATTTTTACTTATTAATACGTAAGTACCTATTTCAAAAAGCAGGAGCCAAACATAGTCATTATGAACCATAATTATGGCATAATGTATGTATTGTTGGAGCTCAAACATGTTGGAGAAATAGACCACTTGTCCCTAAGGACTATGACTTTCTTGGAACTTATAATCTGTTTATGCTAGCATAGTTGACGAAAATAATGACTTCATGATCTAAGTTTAACCAAGTACATTGCTTTAATGTCTATGTAATAGAAAAACCTTTCATGTAAGTAGTCTACCATTTGTTGACCCTTTTCATCAGTGTTAGCAAACAACTCCCTCTTAGGTCTAGTAAATACCATAAAATCATTCCAACACTTTTCATTACATTGAAATACATGTGCACAAGTTAATAACTCGATTCCTGCTTAGCCAGTTTTCCAGATGGATATTATGCATCTCAACCAAGTCCTTTGCACAATTAACAGAAATATTTGGATAACCAAAGATTTTGATTCTGAAAACAGCTCTAATTCTGGCGAACAATATCATGCCCCAAAATTCCATGAATTATGCCTTTATATTTCTACCCTTACCAACAACCATCCTCAGGTGAATATGACTATCCTTTTTGACATTTAATATCATCCCTCCTCCACAAACACCCTCTTTAGCAACTCCATCAAAGAATTCAGTCATAATTCCCTCTGAAACCTCTGGTAAACTAATGAATCGTTGCTTCGAAGATTGTTTATAATAACCAAAATCATTAAGAGAAATAATTACTCTAATGCTCACATTATAAGGTGAGGGATTTATGTCATCAAATATACAATAGTTATGGGCCTTTCAGACCTCCACGGTAATGATCAATGGTAGATTCTTGAATTTTACCTTTCGATTAAACTAGTTTAGGATACAATCTCTGAAGCTAACACCATCCCATTCATCCTCATGTTGAAGCTTACATTTCAAGTCCTTCAAAATCAATCCAAAGAAATTACACTAACAGAATAGATAAATGACACTCAACCCTCGAAAGGAAAATTTCACGTCTATTAGGTCCCACAAAATCATTCTTGGTTGGATTATCCCATGAAAGGATTTTATTTTCAATACACAACCACATGAAAAATATAATTTTGAGTGAGAAATTCTGTAACATCTCAAAAATTCACAAAATTTTAAAATTTTTCTATGTGATATTAAATGTTAATTCATAGCCAAAATGCTAGTTTAATAATTAAACTCTAGTCTAGTTAACAAATAGTTTACAAAGACAAAACATGAAGAGAAAATTTTAGGAGTTAATATCCTTTAGTTATGTGTAACTAAACACTACTGAATCTACTTACTAACTTATAATTCATATGCCACTAACTGTACTCAATCTGTATTGATTTTTAGTCTTGAATAAAACTATTTATCAAAAGTTAATGTTAAAATTATTGAATTTAGATCATTGGTTTATTTGTAATAATGTGTATGATTCTCATAGTTTTTGGGTGAATCCATGAAGATGGGTGTCTATTTTGGGAACTCTTATGAAAAAAACTTTGGGTGAACAAAAGTGATATTTTTGTTTAGAATTTCACTTTTAAGTAAAAACAAAAATTTTAGAGAATTATGTTAGCTTTCTATTCATAATTTTTTCAATTTTTTTTTAATTGAGATTTGATATGTCATTTTGGAAAATGTTTGAAAGTTTGTCCTTATAAAATGAAAGGATTAAAAAATAGGCATGCTTGGTTGCGCCCCTAAAATCATTATTAAACTTGTGTTTTGTAAAAACAAAATATGCTACGACAATCTACAAACAATATATTATTGCGATCACTATAAGTTTGTAACCAATTGATCTATATACTAATTATAATATTTTTTGAATTTGATCAATGGGGAAACCTTGTCGGTTTTCAACATGTTTTTGGTTGCGACACTTTTCTCTCAATTGACTATAAAACTTAAAAATCTACGAATACCCTTTTGGAGTAGACACTCTAATTAACCACACCATATTTGTTTCAATTTTTTAGGTGGTGTATTTTTAAAGTTATATATTTTTCATTTCACAGCATTTTGAAAGAGATGAAATGAAACTCGACACATGTTAAGAAACAAAAAAATTAAAAATATCAGATCTCACCTATACACAACAAAATCCATAATTACGGAAAGTAGATTTAATGACGAAACTAATGGTATCAAGTCCAACAGTCGATTTGTAGTGTAAGGCATCCATTTTACCTTCCGAAAATGGAGAAACCTAAAAACTGTGTAGGTTTGAGGTCTCAGAGGTTATTCGGCTGAACAATTGTTCAACCGAATAATTATTCAGCTGAATAATGTTTTTCCATTACGAAACCGTTATAAGAAAGGTTGTTTAGCCGAAAAACTAAATGCAAAAAAAATTCCATCGGCCGGAACAAAAAAATTACGTTATCTATGTTCGTATAATTAAAACGAAAGACATGCATTATTTTCACACCTTTTCATTTCATATAAGTAAAAATATTTTTGAAGGGGTTTTCAAAGGAGATTTCCTTTTCCAAAGGATTTTTTTTACAAGGTATTTTTCTTCTTATTTATTTCCAAGGGGTACTTTCAAAAAGTTTTTTCCCAAGCCACTTTTGTCAAAGATTTTGTGTTCTAAAGTATTTTTGCAAATGAGTTATTTCTTTGCAAGAGGTTTTTCATAGAGTTTTTCTTCAAAGGTATTTTTGCAAAGTAGGTTATTTCTTTCCAATGGGTTTTTCCAAACAGTTTCTTTTTCCAAGGTATTTTTGCAAAGGAGTTATTTCTTTGCAAGGATTTTTTTCAAAGAGTTTTTTTTCCAAAGAATTTTAGCAAAGTAGGTTATTTCTTTGCAATGGGTTTTTCCAAAGAGTTTTTTTGCAAGTTATTTTTGCGAAGGAGTTTTTTTCCAAAATATTTATATAAGTTGTTTTTTCAAAGAAGGTTTTTTTTCAAAGAGGTTTTTTTTTTCCAATTGTTTTACAAAGAAGATTCAATTTACAAGGTGTTCTTATTTTTTTACAAGGGTTTTTTCAAAGGAGATTAAACAATATTGGGAAATAAGAGAAACCGTAAAAAAAAGTGATTGTAAACGTAATGACGATGCTAATAGAGAAAAACAAAAACTAAGAATTAGAGCCAACAGAGCAAGGGTTGTAGAAATAGAAGAGAGAATTGAAGATATAAGAACAGATTTACATCACATTGTTGATGAAATGGAAACTGAAAATAGGGTGCAAGAAGAACAAATGGAAGTCGAAGAGACCATTGTTGAAGATGTGAATAGTGATTTACATGTTAATGTTGATGAAGTCAATATTGAAGATCAAAATCAACATCCAAACATTGGACCTCGTATGTATATATCATGTATTTTCCAAATTCATTTTTTATAATGAATTGTATTTTTGGACATATGTTAAATTAAATTTAACTTGATGTATAGTTACTTTCACCATTGATGATGAACTGTTAGAAGACATTGATTGTGACAAATATGGAGAAAAATTACCCATACATGTTGCATGATATCGTTCTACAAAAAATTATGATGATATTCTCAAGGATTGTTCAATAGCAGGACAAGTGCAAATTTTGAGATGTTTATTAGTGTCCAAGAAGTTAGAAGGTGCTACGTAATTATTGGGTATTCACAAGGCGACAAAAGAGTCGAAACCGAAACATAATGTGATAGAAAATATAGGTGATGCAATAAAAAAAAATTGGAAAATCCAAAAAAAAAGATACCAGTGCTGCACGTAGAGAGAAATTCAAACAGCAATTGTTTCAGCTAGTACTAGATAAAAATGTTTGACAACACAACCAACATAAGCAATTGGAACCTCGAGAAAGACATTATACAAACATAGCAAATTCAGAATGCAAATAGATGAAAATGATGAGCTTGCTTGCTGGCAATTATTTGTAGACAACCGTAAAAAGATAGAATAGGAGAAGGTGTTAGAGATATTGTATAGAAATATTGGTTGGAAAATGCTCGAGTTCCACCAAATTCAAGGGATGTGATACGACAAAGAGTATCATGAAATGTATATGAAATCTTTCCAAAACATATAATGGAAATGACACAAGTACAATTGTTCAATAAATTCAAGGAGGATCATCGTGGAATTAATATGTCAATCAGAACATTTGTGCAACAAAACCCATGGTATGTTAGACCTATTACTATACGTGACACATGTTGTTGTCATTATCATGTGCAATTTAAATTATATTATGACACGTTTCTTGAATTTGTTAAAACGTTTTGGACAAATTCACTACCTCCACCCACAGTATGTGAATTCATATCTCAAACTCTATGAGACAGAAATCACGATGAAGTATTTTATAATAAGAAATGTGTCAATTGAAAACATTGTCATGGTTATGTAAATATTGTTTTATTCCACAATAAATACCCTATCGATAATGATCAGTCGCTTTCAAATTTAACCATTGATTGCAGAAGATATGAATACAACAATTATTCTACAAGTTCTGGTGATGCACATTCCAAAAGAATTGATTTGCGAGAAGATAAAATATGTGTGACAGACTTTCTCAAGAAATTTGGAAGTGAAATTTATAAATACACCAAGCATTCACATAGATCATGATGGAAAGACCTCCAATTCAAACATTCCCGTGAAATTTTTTCAGCTAGAACAATTTTGTCTGTGGTTGATTTTGCAGAAAACTACACATTTGCTGCACAAAAAGAGATTCAAAGTGAATACTATCATTCTAACCAAGTTTCGATATTTGTCCATGTTCTATATAGACATTCTCAACAAGATTTTGATGGCATTGAAAGCACGTGTGACAATCGATATGTGATTAAAGAATATCACTTTTATTTCAATGACGATTGTACAAACGATGCACATTTTGTTCAACATTGTATTGAAATTTTTTTCTATGATTCACTAAAAAGTTGTAAAGTTAAACTCAATCAGAATTCGATATGGTCGAATGGATGTGAAGGACAATTTAAATATTCATTATAATTTTTTTGGTTCTATCAACTTCATAAAGCACTGAACATTAAACATCATTGGAATTTCTTTGAAACTGGACATGGAAAAGGGTAACATGATGATGTAGGAGCATGCATAAAAAGAGCACTTCGAAGATGGAAAATGAACCATTCTTCTAGACGATTCCATTCAACTACAGAGGTTGTCCAATGGTGTAAATCACAT
Source organism: Pseudotsuga menziesii (assembly GCA_001517045.1). Taxonomy (NCBI): domain Eukaryota; kingdom Viridiplantae; phylum Streptophyta; class Pinopsida; order Pinales; family Pinaceae; genus Pseudotsuga; species Pseudotsuga menziesii. The sequence goes on along the minus strand of LPNX010873850.1, from coordinate 145,663 downwards.
CTAATCCATGATTGTAGTCAACAATCAAAAGATGTGTGCAGATATATACATGATTTTTTTAATTTATATTAATTGTCAATTTTAAAAAATGTATGTACTAACATTGAAGTATTTGTACACTAACATTAAAAGTTGTCATTTTTTATTTCTCATTTATTGTGTAGGTTTTTTTGGCTTGTTGGGGTCCAAGATATAGATAGATCAATACCATACGAGGCTAGCACCATACATGGGACTATAGAACTTCACTCTATTCAAACAAAAGCCTTCCAAAATGTGTTTGTATTTGACAATAGAAAGCAATCATGTTTTTGTCATATTTGCACTGAAAATGTTGAATCTACAGAAGTTTGTGAAAATATAACGAACAAATACGTAAAAAATTGGAAACATACACAGATTAATCCAAAAGGAAAACTACCACTAGCAAGCATAGAATAATTAGAATGAGAAGTGTAATATCCCCCAAAGTACAAACTTTAAATTTAAACTATATTTGCTATCTTTTATTGTTTAATAAATTTTGGGTGATAGAAAATCTGCCAAAGAGTCTGCGAAGGACTATGTAATAAAAAAACCTTGTGGTTAAAAACAGTAAAAACAATAAAGTGGAAACAACCAGGTTAAATGAGGAAACATGCATGAAACAGTAAAAGACAAGACTAGCTAACTTTAGGGAACTGGAAATAAGTGTCAGGAGTGGATAAATAGCACAGACACCCCATGAAACTTAGGGATATTATTATCTCCAGAAATTCTGTGAGGAAGAGGATGGGACTAATGAGAACATGGGGACTTCACTTAGTGAACCTCTCACATAGCACGTGTGATCGTGGGATATTAAATAATACCCTTAATTTTGAGAGATATTGACCCAAAATATTTTTGTTGAAACCCCCTCCCAATACTTAAAACCTCCTCCCCACCCCTTTTTATGGCTCAATCCTTATAAACCACCCTACCTAGCCCCACCTTAAACCCCTATTTTCCCCAATACCTGCAATATATTGGTTCGATTTTTGATAATTTTAAAACACACAATATGAACTAACGTGATAATATATTGGTCAACAAGTGAAGCAACCGTGAATGAGAAAAGACCTAGGCAATAAAAATTTGGGGGTAAAAGAAAAAGCATATGGCGGAGGCAGGACTCTGCTTAGTATGCTGGAAATAATCTTTTTGTGTGAGCACCAGGTGTTAAGAAAGAGGGTCTGAGAGCAGACTGAGATCCAAAGCTAGAGTTAGTCGTGCATGGTTTGGCTCAGGGGCGACCAAGTAGCAGCATAGCTGAACCTAGTCTATGGTTGGGAGGAACATGATTGTTTCCACCATATTTCGGACTTCTAATTTACAGGTTCTTTTATATAATGATTTTTTCGTTTAAAGGAAGATTTACAAAGTTCTGTTATATAGAAATTTCATTGTTTTTAATGAGGGTTTTATCAGTTCTGTACATAGAGATTTCATTGTTTCAATAACAAAACTATCATTTCTGTTATATAGAGATTTCATTGTTTGAATGAAGAGTTATCAGCTCTATATATAGAAATTTCATTGTTTGAATAACGAATTATCAGTTCTGTTATATAGAGATTCCATTGGTTATATGAGGATTTACCAGTTCCGTCACATAGAGATTCATTATGAATGAAGAGTTACAAGCTTCTTTTATATAAATAATTCATCATCTCAATGAAGACTTACCAGTCCTCTCGCATAGATATTTATTTAGTCTAATGAATATTTACGGGTTAGTATGTATAAGGGTTTTCTTCTTCGAAGGAAGATTATCTATGATGAACCTAAATATGGTACAAAAACCTAAGTGATGGGAGCCGGCTAATTTTATGATCTTGTTGTAGCTACAACTGTTTCCCCAAATTTTCAAAATTTTGGACCCCCTTGTTAATTTTTATCTTTCCTAGAATCGTTTGGATCCATGAACTCTATTTTTCTTTTTCTTTTGCTACAAGTTTGGACTATTTTGAGGTTAAATCTCTTCATGCTTTTTGGAAAATTGCTTATGTCTGAAACTTCTTTGGGTTGTGGAATTTAGAGTTTGGTTTTTGCCCTTTGATCTGCGATTTCTTTCTTTGTTCTCGGAAGCCTATTTCTCATTCTAGCCACTATTTCGGAGGCCATTTAAACAACGTATCGAAACCATATTTCCTTATGGAGACTCTGTTGAGGAAGCTGAACGATGAGTGTTCCACAATATAGTCTTGACTTCTCCGATGTCGTGTTGTTATTGTTTTGACTTGTTTGCATTATCGGAGGTTGGTCGAAGTTGAGTCCGGCTTGTTTGATCTTTGTGAAGCCGCTCTTTTGGAAGGAATACAAAAATTTTGGGCTGATGCACGACCTTAGGTCTTCCAAACACTTAAGGTTTGCGTGATATTTTTGCACCATATCGGAAAGCTTATGATTCTGATCGAAGGTTGTAGTCTTTTTGCTTTTCGCCACTATGGCTCCCGAGCGAATGAAATGTCTGTCATATAATTGCTCCGCTCTCTGATGCTTTGTCTTGGTTTCTCCGTTTCGTCTTTTGACCGCAGCGCCCATAGTCTTTTCATCTTCCGCTATCGTGGTTGCATAATTCACTAACCTCCCGATGTTGATATCGTTTCGTTCGCCGATTGGGAACTTTACTGCTCGATGCTTTGAATTTTAGTTCTTCCGACTCCGATAGACTTAACGGTCCTTCCGAACTCGTTGTCTGTCTGAAACCCATCGTTGTGGCTGTAATTAAGACTGTCCGGTCAATGTCTCAGGGTTTCAAGCCGTCGATAAGGTTGTTTCCTGTCGTTTTCGGGTGGCGTTGTTTTCCAATTCTTCTTAAGTTTTTCGCGACGAGAGCGCAGTACAAGGCCTCATCTTGATGATAAATTTTATTGTTAGTATGGTTTAAGTATTGAAAAGATGCAGTCCGTATTATTGATGAATTTTTGTTTTGATTGCAGACGGACTCAGAAGATTCTTCAGATCACTACTACAAGAAGACATAGTTGAAGGATCAAGCCGAGGAAAGTTGGATGAACAGTGATAGGCAGATACATTCTGAGATCAACGGGATCTAAAAAGGGACAAGTAAAAGACAAAGAGGAATCAATAGCAACAGAGGCCCGATTTCAGAAAAGGATCAGCAGTTACTGAGCTGGTCCCGCTATATGAAGTACTCGTAAGACTAAATTCCAAAATTTAACGTATTGCCTAAATCATGAGCACTCACAAACTGACAAAACTGTGAGATTAAAATGGTCAGGAAAGCCGAAAGGTCAAGGGGCGAGGCAACCCAAAGGTTTTGTGGGTCTTTGTATAAAGATAGGAAAGACAGAGGGAAGAGGGGATTTTTCCCTGGAAAAACTTGTGATCTATTGTTTGTAAGAGGAACTACTTCGTTTTACAATAAAAAATTGCAAATTTTTCCTGTTGGAGAAGGTGTTGTGTGGAATGTTCAAATGTGATAAAATGAACAATGTTGAAGGGGAACTATTTCGTTTTCGACTGTGTTTCATTAACTGTGAGAGCATTCTAACTTTCTGAACCTATGTTCTTATCTCAATTTTCTCTGGTATATTCTGTGATAATTTCCACTATGATTAATGGAGGTTTTAACTGTTGATGAGCTATCTTGTTGTGTATATCTTTATTCATGTTTGTGTGTTTGGTTCTAAGAACAGCTACCTATGATTTACCTTAACATGTGAACAGTATTACATTACTCATGAATTAATCTTTTGCTCTCTAGAGAAAGCTTAGTTAGTATGTATTTTCTAGTTGTGTGTGATTGAGATGCGAGAGAGTCTAAGATGAGAGGTAAGAACCTGCGCATCACATTGTGACCACTCCTTGCATCCTTAATCAATATGCATCTTAGGTAGGCACGTGCATATCATACTCAAAGTAAAAAATACAAAAATATACACGGTGGACCAGGCCGCAACTGGTAAAACCATTATTTTGTTACTTGACCTACAACAGCCATACCGCAAACTGGACGAATTCCCTACACCAAAAAGTCACGGGCTAGTTGGGAACATTGACTAGGGACAATCCATTACTGTTGTTGTCTGCAAATTTCTAGCCCTCAACAGTTTTTGGCACTAGAAGGAGGGCTGCTAGTGCATGGCTGGCCGAGGAAACCCGTTTTCCCTAGATTATTCTACCGGTGACAGTTCAGAAGGCACTTTGTTTCCCAATCCAACTCTTGAAGAGAAAGGTAGATAACATTTTTATTTTGTGGACAATGAAGTTGTTAATGATATGAGAAGACATACTAGGGAATATGTGAAGAATATTGGAGGATTACTGATTATTCCTGAATTTCCCAGAAGAGAATATAAAATGAAAGATCGTCCTATATTGGAAGACTCAATGTTGGTTGGATATTTTGAAGAAATTGTACAAACATCCCTACAGGAAGTTGTACAACATTTGAATCAAGTAGGCCCAGATACTCCTTACAGTTCTCCTATTCATACTCCTATTCATTCACCACCTCACTCTCCACCCAGACTCATGGCAGGCATGAATGTAAATCAGCCATCCAACCCACCAAATCCACCACCTACCTGGAAATCCAGATCACCTTTAAACCTAACACCTCCTTTGCATGATTTACCTCAATGTTTTGAAAAGATGCTTCCCAAGTTTGATCCAAACGAGAAGATGTTAGTATATGACCACTTGTAGAGTTTCTATTTGGAAATATAAGGATTAAGGGCTGGGGAATATGAGGATGTGGTTTGTAGACTTTTTCCACACACCCTTAAATGAGCAGCAGCATCATGGTGTTTTGGTTTTCCTACAAATTCTATCCCTGATTGGGATACCGTTGAAAGGATTTTTAGAATTAAATATGCAACCCAAAAAACTCATGCAGCTCTTATGAAAGGACTTTGTGCCTTAAATAAAGAAAGAAAAGAGAAGGTGCATAGTTTTACCCAAAGATTCGCAGCCTATCTTAAGAATCTTTCTGAAGCTGACAAACCCTCGGATAAAGTCCTGATTGAATATTATACCTTAGCTCTAGGACTTGAGTTGGCCATGTTTTCCAAAATGAAAGCCAAACCTACGCTACCTGAGACTTATGAGGAAGTGGAAAAAGTAGAGGCTGAAAGGGAAAGTATCGAAGATTATCCTGAACGGTCAGGAGAAAAAAATGTCACGAGGAAAGATTTGTTGTTTACTAAGCCTAAAGAGGAGCAATCACCAGATTTTGAAGGAATCGCAAAGATGGTGGAGAAGCTTTCTAACAGAATCATAGACTTGGAAAAGGAAAAGGAAGCCCAAAAGTTCTACAAGCCCTATTAGAAGAAAAGGGAAGAGAACAATCAATCCCAACCCCCTCCGCACAGCCTTGCATCTATGAACTTAATGGAGGTAGGAATGGATAAATTTTGCACTTTCCACCAACAACCTCATTCTTAAAAAAGTTGTCCTCAATGGATAAACTAAATGATGTTGGTTATGAATTAAATTCTGGATTCCAAATTAACTGAAGACAATAATAAATCAACAGAAAAACAGGAGGATGAAGCTATGGTTTTATGGGACTGTGTATCATTGTTTGATGTCGAGGAAGAAAAAAATCTGAGACACGAGGGCCTCCTTGAAATAAATGTAACGACAAGAAGCCAGGGGTTGATTAAGGAAAACAGTCTTATGCTCCTGAAGATGAAAATACTGCAAAAGAATGTTAAGAAATTTCAAAATAGCTCCTCAGCAAATAAAATTTCAGAGTTTACCATCACCAGTCAAAATCCTAGACAGATTCACATGCCTACTAAGCCCAACGAATAAAATAATGTTAGCTCAAATCTCACAAAACATAATATGGAGTATGACATTGTGGAGGATATCAAGAAGGTGAGGGAAAACATCTCATTATTTGAAATGTGTAATGTGCCACAGCAAAAAGAAAATCTATTGAAAGCACTTGAAGCATCAAAGGAGAGGCTACCCACTGACAATCAGCCCCAAGATGAAGAAATTGGTGAAGCAAGTATGGGAGGTAAGCCTAAAAGCAAGAATCCACCTTTTCTCCTTAATTTTGAAATTTTCAACCATAATGTGCATAACTTCCTAGTAGACTCGGGAGCATCAGTCAATGTCATGCCGCTGTCGGTCTACAAAAAGATAAATGGACAACCTAAACCATCTACCTGGAGGGTTGTTCAGTTGGATAGAACGAATGTGAAGGTAATTGGAGAAATGGAGGATGTTCTCGTTCGCTTATCTTCAAATGATAAGGTGTGTCAAGTCATCGATATTGTGGTGGCTGACATATTGAAAGCTTGTGGAATTTTTTTGAGCAGAGATTGGTTGGCTAAGCTGAACGAATATTTTTCCTCGGACTGGTCACATCTGTGGCTGCCATATAAAGGAATCCCAAATCAAATTAAAGTGTTGAGGGAGCCCCACATGAAACACAATGTTACTCAGTTTGAAGAAAAAAATGAACCAGTGGATTCTGTTTTGGAAAAATACTTTATTGAGCTAGAACTAGGAAACTATCAAGCGGAAGAAGCCAGCGATACATCAGACGCTCATCCTGATCTCCTTTGGTTTTCACAGGCTGATGAAATCAATTGTAAAATAGTAGACTTAGTTGTAGATGTAGATGTTAATTCTTGCATAGTAGCGGTTAGCGATTTTTGAATGCTTTTCTTTGATGGTTCTAAAACTTTAGAGGGGTCGGGAGCCGGCTGTGTCCTGATTGACCCTATGAAAAACAACATTTTATTTCATGTAGGTTAGAGTTTGAATGTATAAATAACACAACTGAATATGAAGCATTGGTTTAGGGATTAAGGAAAGCAATTGAATTAAAGGCAAATAATTTGAAAGTGTTTGGAGATTCTGAAATAATTGTAAAACAAATCCGGAATCAAATACATTGCATTTCTGCTGATTTAAAAGCTTATCAGAATGAAGTTTGGGATTTACTTAAATGTTTTAATGCATTTAACATTGTATCGATTCCAAGACTTAAGAATGCAGCAACTGACTTGTTGGCCACCTCAGCTGCGAGGCTTGTGCCCTCAAATAATTAGTGCTTTATTGAATTGCTTTTCATGCCCTTGGTTCCAGATATGATTACCAATCTACGATTGTTCGATGATGATCAGAATATTATAGAATGCTTACCAAATGATGAGGCATTCAAAGGGGCAATTATTGATGATGAAGAACATCAGGCCGAGCTGAAATTTGATAATTTCATTCCTAAGGGAGTCAGGACTTTAGAACGGATGTTTGATTTAAATGAGAAATTTAGAAGACCAGCAAATGTGAAGACTCATACCTCATCTCTATAGTTCGAGTTGATTAATTTGGGGACTGAGATGGAGCCTAAATATGTGAATCTAGGAAAATGCTGCTCCCCAGCTGAAAGGGATAAGTTCATTGTTCTTTTCAAGCAATACAAAGATGTTTTTGCCTGGACATATGAAGATTTGAAGACATATGACACCAATATTATCCAGCATGTTATCCCCATCAAATCTGGAATCAAACCTTATCAGCAGCCTTTAAGTAAAATGCATCCAAAATTAGAGCCTTTAATCTAGAGTGAAGTTAAGAAACTATTGGATGCTAGAATTATTTTTAAGGTTAGACACTCGGAATGGGTTTCAAATATGGTACCGGTAAGAAAGAAATCTGGGGAAATCAAGCTATGTGTGGATTTTAGAAACTTAAATCGCGCTTCAGATAAAGACAATTATCCTGTTCCACCCATGGAGCAGATATTGCAAATGGTTTCAGGTTCTGAACTATTCTCTTTATTAAATGGATTCTTAGGCTACAATCAAGTATTAGTAGCTGAAGAAGACAGACTAAAAATGACATTCAAGACCAGGTGGGGAACTTTTGCTTATAGAAGGAATCCCTTTGGACTCATAAATGCTGTAGCTACCTTCCAGAGGGTCATGGACATAGCCTTCTGCAGTCTAGTTGGCCACAGTGCTATAGTATACCTCGATGACATCATGATATTCTCAAAGAAAAGAGAGGAACACACATTTCACCTGAAGCAGATTTTTGAACGCTGCCAGAAATATGGTATCTCACTAAACCCCAAGAAGTGCATGTTTGCTGTTACAGAAGGTAAGTTGTTGGGTCATGTGGTTTCTAAGAAGGGGGTCTCTATAGACCCAGAAAGGATCAAATCCATCGAACAGATTCCCTTACCCCATAATAAAAAGGGCATGCAATCATTTATGGGGACAATAAACTTCGTGTGAAGTTTTGTGCCAGATTTCACTCAAATTGTTAAACCTTTGCAACAAATGGTAAAGCAAAGTGTACAATTCAAGTGGACTGATGTAGAGAAGAATTCATTCAGTAAGATTAAAACAGCTGTTGTGCACACACCCTCCCTCAAAAGTCCGAATTTTGATAAAGATTTTATTCTGTACACTTTCGCCTCTAATTATTCACTATCAGCTGTGTTGACCCAGAAAGAAGATGGGGGAGATGAGTTCCCCATATCATTTATGAGCACCGGTCTAGAAGGGGCCGAATTGAATTGCCCTGCTGTGGATAAACAAGCTTACGCATTGTTCAAAGTGGTAAAACAATTCAGACCATATATACTGAAGAACCGGAAAAAGGTAATAGTTCCACACCCAGCTATGAGGTCTCTTTTCGTACAAAAGGAGCTAGGAGAAAGGAGAGGAAACTGGGTAACAACTCTATAGGAGTATGACCTCGAATTCAAGCCAGCCTCCATAGTCAAAGATCAAGGATTGTGCAAACTAATGACTGAAAGTAAAGACAATGAAGAACATGACTCGGAAGATGAAGCTGAGTTACATTTGATGGATGTATGTCCTATTTTCACAACTCAGGACTCTTGGTATCAAGACCTAGTGCATTACCTTCAAGCAGGATTGTTACCAGAACATTGGAACTCTAAGAAAAGAAGAGCACTACGTGGGGGTTGGATATCATTGGGGAGATAAAGCCGAATTCTTCTCTACAACAAAAGTATATTCGAATAGCAACCGACTACTTCACTCGATGGGTCGAAACCATTCCGTTGCGTAAAGTAAATGAAGATGTTGTCATGGAATTTTTGCAAGACCATATTATGACCAGGTTTGGAGTTCCAATTTCTTTAGTTTTTGATAATGCTACTTGCTTTTCCTCGATTAGATTAATTGCATTTGCTCATGATAAAGGAATCAAGTTGCATTACTCTGCTAACTACTATCCACAGGGAAATGGTTTAGCTAAATCCACAAACAAGAATCTGATTAGGATTTTAAAAAAGACAATGATAGAAAATCAGAGGAGTTGGCACTCAACGTTACCAAATTCTCTTTGGGCTGATAGGGTCACCTCCAAGACTTTGTTAGGTGTGTCCCCGTATACCCTTGTTTATGGGAAAGAGGCCATTCTACCCCCCAATATCATGTTACCCTCTTCGATAATCGCTCAAGAATCCAAAGCATCAGATAATGAAGTCTTGCAAATGAGGATATATAATCTCCTGAAGGCAGAAGAGTCTTGATCTAAGGCTAGAGGACACTTTAAACAACAACAAGAGGTAGTAAAGAGATGGTTTGATAAACACAAGGCTGGAATAAAAGAATTCGAGGTGGGAGATTTGGTTCTCAAGTGGGACCACCCCCATGATGAGAAAGGAAAACACATAAAATTTCAACAATTGTGGGTAGGTCCTTTCCAGATTGCGGCAAAGCTTGGCCCCTCAACCTATAAATTGCAATATTTACAGGCGTGGGAAGAGAACTTACCAGTAAATGGTTTAGTTCTCAAACCTTATTTTTCCTGAGTTTTTTTTTGTTCTTTTATCTTGTATATAAATAAATTGACTTGGCTATTTATTTTGATTTATTTTATTTCTGTTTTGTTTTAGTTTAGATTTTGACTAATTTCGATAAAAGGAGGCAAACTCTTGGTTGCATGGAGAACATCAGAATTCTGGAATGATTAAATTTCTTGAGTGTAAGACTGTGTATTATTTTTTATTTGAAAGAATTTCTTCTATTTTAGCAGTTTTCTTGAATGGCTATGAACACATTGAAGTCCTGCTTAATCCTTGTAAAATAAACTAGGATCAAGAGGTCTGGAATACTGTTTTGAGGCGCTGTCCATCTCACATTTTAAAATTTCCTAGGGAGTGACAGCAAAGGGCCCATGGAAAGGAAGTAGGGTAAATAGTATATTATATATAAATGATCCCATGCCAAGGATTGAATGCCAAAAGGCAGATAAGTGTCAAAAGCTCCTATGAAAGCAATATGTATCAAAACAAAATACTGAACCATATAAGTACTAAATTGCCAAAAGTTCCTCTCCATCCGTGAGCTGAAAGTTGAATACATCTCTCACACAAAAGGACACTATGGATAGAGGAGCCTGAATGAAAATTCAGAGAGAAAGGAATGCAGGAGGACTCATATGCAAAGGACAAAAGTCCAAAAAGCACAAAAAGTGCAAAATGGAATGGGAATGAGGAACAAATGAATATTTTTGTTTACCATATGTCACAATCCTGTGGTGTCCAAGTTGGAAGCTACCTGAAGACAGAGGTATCAAATGAAACTCATTTTCCTGGTCTCAAAAGAGTTATCTTGACTTGGAAATCTTGGTTTCCATTCTCCTAAATTGGACTATCATCAATGATTAAAAGTACATATATTTGCCATTTGAGAAATCCAGATATCTGGAAGAATTCAAGATGTCCGTTTGTTGTTAAACAGTCTGTTACTCAAGAAATAAATTGTCCAGAGATCTAGGTTCACCAGGTAGTCGCCAATTGTTGCAGCTACAACTGTTTCCCCAAATTTTTGAAATTTTGGACCCCCTTGTTAATTTTTATCTTGCCTAGAATCATTTGGATCCATGAACTTTGTTTTTCTTTTCCTTTTTCTACAAGTTTGGACTATTTTGAGGTTAACTCTCTCCATTCTTTTCAGAGAATTGCTTATGTCTGAAACTGCTTTGGGTTGTGGAATTTAGAGTTTGGTTTTTTCCCTTTGATCTATGATTTCTTTCCTTGTTCTCAGAAGCCTATTTCTCATTCTAGCCACTATTTCGGAGGCCATTTAAACAATGTATCACAACCATATTTTCTTATGGAGCCTCCGTTGTGGAAGCTGAACGATGAGTGTTCTACGGGCTAGTCTTGACTTCTTTGATGTCGTGTTATTATTGTTTTGACTTGTTTGCATTATCAGAGGTTGGTCGAAGTTGAGTCGGGGTTGTTTGATCTTTGTGAAGTTGTTGTTTTGGAAGTAAGACAAACTTTTTGGGCCGATGCATGACCTTAGGTCTTCCGAACACCTAACATTTGCATGATGTTTTTACACCGTATCAAAAAGCTTATGATTCTGATCAAAGGTTGTAGTCTTTTTCCTTTCCGCCATTATGGCTCCCGAGTGAACTAAGTGTCCACCATATAATTGCTCCGCTCTTTGATGCTTTGTTCAAGTTTCACCATTTCATCTTTTGACCATGGGGCCCATAGTATTTTCATCTTTTGCTATCGCAGCTACATAATTCACTAACCTCTCGACATTGATATCGTTCTGTTTGCCGACAGGGAACTTTACTGCTTAATGCTTTGGATTTTAGTTCTTCCAACTCAGATAGACTTAACGGTCCTACAGAACTCGTTGTCCATCTGAAACCCATTGCTATGGCTATAAGTAAGACTGTCTGGCCAATGTCTCAGTGTTTCAAGCCATCGATAAGGTTGTTTCCTACCATTTTCGGGTGGCGTTGTTTTCTGATTCTTGTTAAGATTTTCACAACGAGAGCACAGTACAGGGCCTCATCTTGATGATAAATTTTATTGTTAGTATGGTTTAAGTATTGAAAAGATGTAGTCCGTATTAATAATGAATTTTTGTTTTGATTGCAGACGGACTCAGAAGATTCTTCAGATCGCTGCTGCAAGAAGACATAGCTGAAGGATAAAGCTGAGGAAAGTTTGCTGAACAATGATAGGCAGATACATTATGAGATCAACAGGATCTAAGAAAGGATAAGTAAAAGACAAAGTGGAATCAATAGAAACAGAGGCCTAGTTTCGGAAAAGGTTCAACAGTTACTGAGCTGGTCCCACTATATGAAGTACTCGTAAGACTAAAATTTGAAATTTAACATATTTCCTAAATCATGAGCACTCACAAACTAACAAAACTATGAGATTAAAATGGTCAGGGAAGCCGAAATTTCAAGGGGCAGGGCAACCCAAAGGTTTTGTGGGTTTTTTTATAAATATAGGAAAGATAGAGGGAAGAGGGGCTTTTTCCCTGGAAAAACTTGTGAGCTATTGTTTGTAAGAGGAACTACTTCGTTTTACAATAAGAAATTGCAAATTTTTCCTGTTGGAGAAGGTGTTGTGTGGAATGTTCAAATGTGATAAAATGAACAATGTTGAAGGGGAACTATTTCATTTTTTACTGTGTTTCATTAACTGTGAGAGAACTCTAACTTTCTGAACCTATGTTCTTATCTGAATGTTCTCTGGTATATTCTGTGATAATTTCCACTATGAGTAATGGAGGTTTTAACTGTTGATGAGCTATCTTGTCCTGTATATCTTTATTCAAGTTGGTGTGTTTGGTTCTAAGAACAGCTACGTGTGATTTACCTTAAACATGTGAACAATATTACATTACTCATGAATTAATCTTTTGCTCTCTAGAGACAGCTTAGTTAGTATGTATTTTCTAGTTGTGTGTGATTGAGATGCGAGAGAGTCTAAGATGAGAGGTAAGAACCTGTGCATCACATTGTGACCACTCCTTGCATCCTTAATCAATCTGCATCTTAGGTAGGCATGTGCATATCATACTTAAATGAAAAAATGAAAAAATATACACGGTGGACCGGGCCGCAATCGGTAAAACCTTTATTTTGTTACTTGACCTATGGTAGCTGGACCAAAAACCGGATGGATTCCCTACACCAAATAGTCATGGGCTAGTTGGGAACATTGACTGGGGAGAATCCATTGTTGTTGTTGTCTGCGAATTTCTGGGCCTCAACAGATCTTTATGTGCTATAAAACTTTCACCCCATCATTCCACAACATCTGGAACACGTTGCAGGGGTGCTTCTGCTCTCATTTCAAAGGAATGGTGGTTGGAGGAGTACCGATCTCCACTAATTTTGGCGTCCATACTATTTTTTATGAAATTGCAGTCTAGGAAAAATTGAAAGAATATATATGCACTCCGATTTTTCATAATTACACCTTGATGGTCTTGAGAAGCTATGTTTAGAAAGATTCTATGATGTTATAAATTTGTTGCGAGCTAGCATTCGAAAACATCTTAACCTTAGAATTAAGAATGATAGACCACTTTTATTCCACAATATCTCAGACACATTTTAGATAGGAGAATATCTCATTCCAGACAAATAGGATTATTGGATGGATGGGGAATTCTAGCATGGGATTTTCATGCCTTGCATGATGTTGAAGGGTGTCCTTCCTTCCAGGAGGAGATATCGGTCAAGGAGAGAAATTTTTTGTTATTAATCCATATTCCTCTTTGGGAAAATTTCTCTTGACACAACTACTGATATCCCATTATTAAATCTGTTGAAATGTCAGTGAAAGTCCCATTCACAGGAATCTAGAGAGCGAAGGTTTGACCTTGGATTGCTTTTCGAGGGGGGTCCTTCCTTGACTCTTGCAAATGTGGGAAATCCCCATATAGAGGATCTTGTACCTTGCTACCTTATTAAAACATTTGGAAATTTAAAACATAATTTATTTCCAGCCCACCAATAGGTAGCAAATGCCAATAAAAATGTTAACTAGTAAAGGAGATTTATTAGAAGCAGTGAGCTTCTTGTTATTCCTTTTTCTCTACTAATTGTTTGAGATTCTTATTTAGTTTTCTCGGATATAAAGTAAAATAAGATTTGGGAATCACAAAAGTAGGTAGTTTAATGGGATTAAACGAGTATAATCTATGTAATACAATTTAGTATCACTCGAGCAATGCTTATAACTAATTTCACATCAATGCCAATAGGAAAACATTTAAGATCAGTCTTTCATGAAGCAAGTCGTATTTTGTTTGGAAATTTAAGCTTATGAGTATTAGGGTTTATTTTGTAGAATATTAATGCAAAATAGGGTCTCTATATAAAATTAGGTGCCATTCATTATTGCTTACTCTGCTAATTTTGAAGTTATTAAACTCTTTTAAATAATATTCTCAAGGGTTTTTACTATAAATACAGTGGACTATGATATTTCACATTTCAGGTTATTCTACCCTATGGTTGTTTTTTTTGGTGGGGCATGTTAAGTAAGAACTTTATTTGTCTTAGGTAAGAGGACGCAATAGTGCACAGACTGGTTCCCACTTATGGTCCCTCTAGTGACTCAATGTATCCAGTATATAACCCTTATGCACGACTGCCGAAATGGAGCAGAAAAGAAAGAATGATTATAACGCCTTAGAAGGACCTCTAACCCTCTGTCAAGAGACCAAAAGAGAATAGCTACCTTTTTTATAACCTACCATATGATTTTAAACAGCAAAGGAGGGCGTAATGCCTCGAATATGATTTTTGAAATAGTAAAATTATCACGACAATAATACAGATAATACATTCCCTTCCAAAATAAATTGCAGCCATCTATTGGATGGGAGTAAAAGAAAAATGAAGAAAATGCTGCTAAGTATGTGGAAACCGAAAAAAAACTAAGTAACACCTTCAGAATAAGGGTTAACAACAGAGCCTAAAATCCTGTCATTTCTCAAACATCATGAGATTTATTCATCTACAAAAAATATTTTACACAAAAGCGATAAGATATCTTATCTCTCATGCCTAGTGGCAAATAGTAATGAAAGATCTAAAAATTTTATGCTTAGACTAGTTATTACAACTTATCCTAGACACGGGCCATGATGCTCGGTGCCATCTTACATTAATAGTTTGTAACAGTCTTTAGCAGACGGACTCGGCCTATTCCACAGACCTCTACAAGGAAACCATGTCCACCTTAGTGCCTTACACTCGTGAAGAGTTTGTATTCAGGAGAAAATTACTGATTACCAAAAAGCCGAGCAAACGAACCATAGCAAAGGCCTTGATGCACCTACCAAATGAAATTATGTATGGTCAGTATGCATGAGAGAATGGCTGCAAGAAAATAAGGAAAACGACAGAAGAGGGAACTTGCCTGCTAAGGAGCCGAAGAACCAGAGTAGACGGGACGAACATAACCCATTACGACTAATGTGTGTGCCTACAGACCCTCAACCTGATCACTTCCTTTACGATTGCACAGGATGGAAGTACTAATAGTAGTAATTACATCCTTTTGAACAGGATGGAAGTATTGACAGTAGTAATTTACAGGATTTACGATTGCACAGGCTGATGGTACGAAGGAGGACCTTTCACAAAACCTGATCCTATACCTGTTTCTTACCTAGAAATTAGAATTCAATGATGACCTTACGGTTCACTGACGGACCATTGGGATCACCGTGACCTCCTTTGGGATAAGTGCAAACTATGGTTCCACTTTCAATAGCCCACCAGTATGAAGACCCCGTGGAGTAAGGTCGCATGGTCTCCAAGGTTTTATTCCCTATCCAAGACCTTGGGTTAGGAACTATCAAAACTAAGATGGAAAGCATGAATAATACATAATAATATTTATCTATTTTTAACTTGCATGGTGCGAACTTAACCAAAGGGGGTGCCACCCAAAGAGCCTTTGCCCAAGTGTTTCATTCTTTAATAAACACAAAACTAGGATATGATGTTTGAAGGATAGTTCGAGGGGTCATACCTGCATGAGTCTAGGCCGATCGTTACCCCATCATTGGAAATATTTTGTTTGCAACCTATTATTGAAATAAAAAGCATTAGCTAGGCTAAGTAAACAGTAATCCACCACTGATAACTACCTCTCCACAATTTGGAACTTTGTGGTGTTTGCATGGTATTAAGACATTAACATCCAATGCAACTATGTGAAACTTGTTATTAACATGACTAAATATGAAGTGTGCTAGAAAAGTCAGGGGTTCAAAATTTTTTTTTGTGGTATATTTTACATATGGTATCAGAGCACAGGTTCAACCCTGTAGCCTAATGGGAACATCTCGTTTTTGCTAAATTTAGTTCTAACAAGTATTCTAACAAACTATTGGATTATTGTGTTGTGTATACTGGAAAAATTTCTATTGTTACAGGAAATATCATGGATTCTCTGAATGAAAATGACGGCCAACCTAAAAACCCTGAACATGTAAACAACCAGCAATAGAACATTCTAAAGCAAGTCAAGTGCCTGAAACTATGAGGCATATAATCATCAAAATACAAAGCTATAAAGCGGATAATGAATATCTTAAGAAAGCTTAAGAAAAACAACAAGAAATAAATGAGAACTTATTGCAAAGTCTACATGAAAGATATAACGGCAAGGAGCACAAACCGACACCAGAAGGGGTCCAGAAAGGGAGGAGAGCACAGAAAGAAAGGGTAGTTCATCTAATGAGACCTAGAATTCTGAAAATCAAGTCAAGACTGACGGAAAGAGAAAGGTCGATCATCTGGAAGGTGAGTTCAAAAATATCAAACCCACTAACTTTAATGGGGAATCCAAGACTGGGGAGGAAGCATCGGCATGGTTGCTGGACATTAAGAAATATTTTAAGATTTACAACTATTCCAGCAACATGAAAGTTCAAATGGTTTACAATCTTAAAGGAAAAGCTAGAATTTGGTGGTAGGATCTCAAAATCTCGCATGGACTCAAGGAGAAGAATCTGGAATGGGTTGAGTTCAAAAAGCTATTTAAGAAACAATACCTATCCGAGAGTTACTATGAAAGGAATACCAAAGAGTTTTATGAGTTAAGACTTGGCCAAATGACCATGGAGGATCTCATCGATAAGTTTTTAGACCTGCTACGGTTCGTACCCTATATCAGGGAAGAAAAGGTGAAAGTGCAGAGGTTCCTAAGCTACTTGTTATAGGCTTAGAAGGACAGGATTGAATTTGACAACCCAAAATCCTTGGATGAGGTGCCGAGGAAAGCCAAGATGTGTTTTTAGAAGTATAAACAGTGGAATGATCTCTCTAAAACATGGAAGGATAGGAAACAAGAGAATTTTAGCCAGTGAAAGAAGGGCCTCAAACCACCACCATTCAGAAATACATCGAGGAATTTCCAGGGAATCTCTTACAACAAAAATGGGAAACCCTGACCAAAAGGTGTTAAGACGGCCAATATGGGAATAAAAGGGGCTGATGGGGCCCCTAAAGAACCTCTGAAATGTTGGGAGTGTGGACAACCCCATTTGTGAAGGAATTTCCCACGCTTCAATGGGGTAAGAAAGATGTTGCAAAACATTCGAGAAGCATCTACTGTTGGCGAAATTGGCAAGAATTTCCATAGAATTAATGCAGCCCTATAATATCGGCAAGCCGACCATCAATCTGCTATAGTGGAAATCGAAGGTATTGTTTCTAATCACACTTCCAAAACAGAGAAAAAACCAAGACTTCCAAATGCTGTAAGTATGTAAGAAAGCAGGACAAAATATCACCAACAAGACTTCGAGCAATCACTGGTCAAGATAACAGAAAAAGACCTAAAGCAGACTTGGCATCCCCAGTGGAGTCGCCAGTTCTGTTGTACAGGATAATTCACCTAATAACCTAGGTCTGGGGGGTTACCAACATACTATGACCTTGCAAACAAATTGATTTTAGAAGCACAGAATAGGAAATAAGAAAGTAGGAGGAACTTACTTATGAAATAAGAAGGTTGATCCAAGCTAGCTTCTTCCTCTCTGATCCACTTCCAAAATCTTCAGGATAGTTCCTCCTTCACCTGTTAACCAAGATTCTTCCAAATACAGTATGATTCATATATAAAGATGCAGGTTAGGCAAATCATATATTATAATGAAATGAAAACATTCACCAATATACAACACATGAAACACAATATGGAAGAAATTCTCTTCTTCATTAACAATAATAGAAGGAGTTTAGGTTACAACCCAATGTCTGAACAAGGGACTCCTCTGTCACCAAAGGACTCTGAGTTTCTCTGCTCCAAAGACTCTGTAGAAAATCCACTAGCATAACTTTGCTCTCCAAGTATGACTATCTAACACTCTCCCCAAGGCCTCTATTTATCTGAAGGAAATGAGGCAGTTCTCGAAGGTTAGGGAGGTTATAGCAGTTAATGGGATTAAGATAAATGAGTAAACAAATCTCCCATTAACTCGTGTTTTTAAATATTAATTTTGAGGAAGGAATACATGGGTCTGTAGTAAGGCAACCCGCGTATGATACGCGACTCTGTACAAGGGAAACCCGCACATACAAGTATGCACGACCTGCTAAACATGAGACCCGCGCATGATGCGCGACATGTCAATAGAGATAATCGCGTATGCAACTCAAAATCATATAATGGCAAAGTAATCAGCTAGGCATATAGGCAATGTATTTCCTGATGAGCCAATGTATAGTGGAAATGGGAAAACCTCTATCTATAAGTGTCCTTTTGTGTGCCGACATGAGGGATATCAGCACTCGGACGGAGAGGTGCCATTCAGCTGTATAACACCTTGCTATATTAATTGATCCAGGAGCTATTTTAAGTTACATTACTCCAAGGATGATGGAGCCCTTCCAACTCACTAAGGTAAAGCATGCAAAACCATAGTTGGTTCAGTTTGCTAGAGGGGCTAAAAGGAAGGTAACTAATTTTATTGTTGATTATGAAGTTAAATTATAGGATCATAAAACCAGAATTGACTTAAATATTTTACCCTTAATATCTTATGACATGATAATAGGCATGGACTGGCTAGAAATAAATAAAGTAGTGTTGAACTATTTTTCAAATACTTTTACCTACATTGCAGAAGAACAAATCCTTAGGACAGTAAAAGGCATACTCAAACCAGTCTTGGTAAGACAAATTTCTGCTATGCAGCTGAAGAAATGCATAAGAAAGGGTTGCAAACTCTATGCAGTTAGGGTTGTTGACCTACTCCTCAATGAAAATCAAACCCGTCTAAAACAACACCATGTTCTATATGAGTTCCCTGATGTATTTCCAGAGGAAATACCAGGTTTATCCCCTCATTGAGAAATTGACTTCTCCATTGAGCTTCTACCCGGGTCTGCACCCGTGTCAAAAATACCTTACAGGATGAGTATTCCAGAACTAACTGAACTAAAAATTTAGTTGCAAGAATTGTTAGATAAAGGGTATATAATTCCTAGTGTGTCTCCCTAGGGTGCACCAGTATTGTTTGTTAAGAAAAAGGATGGAAACTTAAAACTTTGTATTGACTACTGGGTAACCATAACGAATAAGTACCCTCTACCAAGGATTAATGATCTGTTTGACCAAGTAGGGGGAGTGAGAGTCTTTTCCAAGATGGAATTATGATCTGGCTATCACCAAATTTGAATTCAAAGTGAAGACATAAATAAGACCGCCTTCAGGACCCGTTATGGACACTACGAGTTCGTAGTGATCCCCTTCGGTTTAACAAATTCCCATGCCACATTTATGTTCCTAATGAATGGTATTTTCAACAAGTATCTAGATCAGTTTGTATTGATCCTCATTGATGATATCTTGATTTACTCTAAAATGGAAGAATAACATCAACATCAGATATATATAGTGCTGCAAACTTTAAGGGAGCACCAACTGTATGCCAAGCTGGTGAAGTGTGATTTTTTCAAAACTAAAATTTAGTAGTTAGGTCATGTTATATCTAAGGATGGAATTGCAGTGGATCCACAAAAAATCAAGGCAATATCCGACTGGCCTGTACCCAAGGATGTAGCTGATATTCGGTCATTCATGGAACTTATGGGTTATTATCAGAGATTTATCGAAGGATTTTCTAGGATTGCCTATCCCATTACCTCCCTACAGAAAAAAGGAATAAAGTTTTTTTGGTCATCAAAATGCCAAGAAATCTTTGACAAACTCAAAGAACTATTAACCAAAGCACCTGTCATAAAAGTAGCAAACCCCCTTAAAGACTACACGGTTTGTATAGATGCCAGCAAAGAAGGAGTGGGAGGAGTTCTGTCCCAGGAGGGACATGTGGTTTGTTATGAATCCTGCAAGTTGAAGGATCATGAGCGAAACTATGTGGTTCATGACATGGAATTAATAGCCATGGTGCATGCTCTAAAAATGTGGCACCATTACTTACCGTGGAATAAATTCTTGCTGCTAACTGATAACACCTGTGTGAAGAATTTATTTATGTAGTCAGGTCTAAATGCACGACAAGCAAGATGGATGTCCTTCCTCAGTGAGTTCGATTTCGAGGTAAGGCATATAAAGGGTAAGGAGAACAAGGTTTTAGATGCACTAAGTCAGAGAAATCATGGAATTAGTGAGGTAATCTTGAGTCATCCCAAGAGTGACCTCTTGGACAAAGTAAAGACATCAAGTACTCAGGATGTTGATTATGCAAAAATACTTAGTGAAATACAAAATAACGAGATAAACTTAAATGGGGAAGCCTTTCATTAGAAGAAATTCAAGGTCTAAAATGGGCCTCCTAAGGGAAATAATAAAATAATAGTTAAATGATAAAATAATAGTTATTAATTTTGGAGGAAGAATGAAAAAAACTACTTTTTTGTTCGTATTTTTGACATATCTCCTTGTGTTTTTACTCAAATTTCAAGAGGTAGAGCTCATTGGATGTAGAATTTAATTCTGCATCCAACGAGTACCAACACTGCATACTTTTTTACGGACCCTGCTACCCCAAAAATAAGAAATACCTGAAAAAATGTGATGATGACATCATCATCATGTTTTTTTTTCAGGTATTTCTTATTTTTGGGATAGCAAGGTCTGTAAAAAGTATGCAGTGTGGGTACTTGTTGGATGCGGAATTAAATTCCACATCCAACGAGCTCTACCACTTGGAATTTGAGTAAAAAAATGGGGAGATATGCCAAAAATACGAACACAAAAAGTAGTTTTCTTTTATGACAAATATGTCAATTTAACCATTATGGTTGACTCATTTTATTGAAATTCTATTGGTTCTTTAATTTCAACTCACAAAAATTATTGTTGGTGCATTTTCTTATAAGGCCCATTTTAGACCCCAAATTTCCTCTAATGAAAGTTGACCAAAAGGGTCTTATTTGGTTTAAGGATAGGTTGTATGTACCAAAAAGTTTGGAAATTAAGCTGTTTAGTTTAAATGAGATGCACAAACCCTCATTTGCAGGTCATCTCGGTTATCAGAAAATGATAACTACTTTGAGAAAGTAGTTCTTTTGGCCAGGTTTAAAATCTGATTTAGTGGAGTATCTATCTGTCTAAGTGCTTAGAGTGCCAACAAGTTAAAATTGAGCATAGACATCTGGCTAGTTTATTACAGCCTTTACCAGTACCTCAGTGGAAATGGGAGATCATATCTTTAGATTTTATCATTGGTTTACCTAGAACACAGAAACAACATGATTCCATCATGGTAGTAGTGTACAAGTTAAGCAAGTCTGCACATTTCATTCCAGTGAAATCAACACATAAGGCAACAGATATTGCGGAAATATTTTTAAAGGAAATATTTCGATTGCATGGTGTGCCAAAAATTGTAATATCAGATAGGGATGTGAAATTTATATCAAATTTATGGAAATATTTATTTGTAGGTTTAGAAACCAGGACCAACTTTAGCACTAGTTACCATCCTGAAACAGATGGACAGATGCAACGTACCAACCATAACATCGAAAACATGTTAAGAATGTATGTTATGAAAAGACTCTCTAAGTGGGAGGACTATTTACATCTGGTGGAGTTCACTTATAACAATGGTTACCAGGCCTCAGCTAAAATGAGTCCATTTGAAATATTGTTTCGAAAAAAATGCAATACCCCCATCAGTTGGGATAACCCTATGGACCGTGTACTAATTGGACCCAAGCTGTTACAAGAGATGGAATGAATAGTTCATGAGGTGCACAAAAATTTAAAAGCAGCTCAAGATCAACAAAAGAGCTACACATATTTAAGGAGAGAACATAGGGATTTTTGTGTTGGCGATCATGTGTACCTACGGGTCAAACCTAAGAAGAGTTCCCTAAAGTAGGCGAGCTGCATGAAACTAGATCCAAGATTCTGTGGACCTTTCCAAGTCCTAGAGAGAATCAAACCTGTAGCTTATAAACTGGCCCTACTTGTTCATTTAAGGATTCATAAATTTTTTCATGTTTCATTATTAAAGAAGTATGTATATGACTCTGCTCACATTATCGATTGGAATGCAGTACAAGTGGAACCCAAAGTAGAATTTCAGGTGGAACCTTCACACATTCTGGAGAAGAAAGAAACAATACTTCGGAACCAAGTCATCTCTCAAGTAAAGGTGCAATGGAAGCACTTTAGCCCTGAGGAGGCAACTTGGGAGTTGGAGGAGGAAATGCGAATAAGGTACCCTAGCTTGTTTCTTGAGCCAATGGGAGAAAACTAACACTGAGGATAGTGTTCGAAATAAGGGGGCGTGAATTTAATATCCCACAAAGTACAAACTTTAAATTTCAATTATATTTCCTATCTTTTATTGTTTAATAAATTTTGACTGATAGAAAATCTGCAAAGAGTCCGAGAAGGACTATGTAATAAAAAAACCTTGGGGTTAAAAATAGTAAAAAAAACAATAAAGTGGAAATAGATAGGTTAAATGAGGAAACCTGCATGAAACAGTAAAGGACAAGACCTACTAACTTGAGGGAACTGGAAATAAGTGTCAGGAGTGCATAAATAGCATAGACACCCCCTGAAACTCAGGGATATTATTAGCTTCAAAATTTCGTGAGGAAGAGGAGGGGGCTAATGAGAAAGGACAGAGGCAATAAAAATTTGAGGATAAAAGAAATAGCATATGGAGGAGGCAGGACGCTGCTTAGTATGCTGGAAATACTCTTGCTGTGTGAGCACCTGGTGTTAAGAAAGAGGGTTTGTGAAAAGACTGAGATCCGAAGCTGGAGTTAGTCATCCTTACTGTTGTCATGCATGGTTTGGCTCGGGGGTGACCAGGTAGTAGCATAGTGGAACCTAGTCTATGGTTGGGAGGAACGTGGTTGTTTCCACCATATTCCGGACTTGTGATTTACAGGTTCTTTTATATAATGATTTTGTCATTTAAAGGAAGATTTACAAAGTTCTAATATGTAGAAATTTTATTGTTTTGAATGAGGGTTTTATCACTTCTGTACATAGAAATTTCATTGTTTGAATAACAAAATTATCAGTTCTGTTATATAGATATTTCATTGTTTGAATGAAGAGTTATCAGCTCTGTATATAGAAATTTCATGGTTTGAATGCCGAATTATCAGTTCTGTTATATAGAGATTCCATTGGTTAGATGAGGATTTACCAGTTCCATCACATAGAGATTCCTTATGAATGAAGAGTTACAAGCTTCTTTTATATAAAGAATTCGTCGTCTCAATGAAGACTTACGAGTCCTCTCGCATAGAGATTTCGTTAGTCTAATGAAGATTTACAGGTTAGTATGTGTAAGGATTTTCTTGTTCGAAGGAAGATTATCTATGATGAACCTAAATATGGTACAAAAACCTAATTGATGGGACCCGTCTTAGTTTATGATCTTTATGTGCTATAAAACTTTTACCCCATCATTCCACAACATTTGGAACATGTTGCAGGGATGCTTCTACTCTCATTTCAAAGGAATGGTGGTTGGAGGAGTACCGATCTCCACTAATTTTCGTGTCCATACTATTTTTTGTGAAATTACAGTCTAGGAAAAATCGAAAGAATATATATGCACTCTGATTTTTCATAATTACATATTGATCATCTTGAGAAGCTACATTTAGAAATATTCTATGCTGTTAGCAATTTGTTGCGAGCTAGCATTTGAAAACATCTTAACCTTAGAATTAAGAATGATAGCCCAGTTTTATTCCACAATATCTGGGACGCATTTTAGAGAGGATAATATCTCATTCTAGACAAATAGGATTATTGTATGGATGGGGAATGCTAGCATGGGATTTTCATGCCTTGCATGATGATGAAGGTTGTCCTTCCTTCCAGGGGGAGATATCGGTCAAGGAGAGGAAGTTTTTGTTATTAATCTATATTCCTCTTTGGGGAAATTTATCTTGACACAACTAGTGATATCCCATTATTAAATCTTCTGAAATGTTTGTGAAAGTCCCATTCACGGGAATCTAGAGAGCAAAGGTTTGACCTTGGATTCCTCTTCGAGGGGGGTCCTTCCTTGAGCCCTACGAATGCGGGAAATCCCCATATAGAAGATCTTGTACCTTGCTACCTTATTAAAACATTTGGAAATTTAAAACATAATTTATTTCTAGCCCACCAATTGGCAGTGAATGCCAGTAAAAGCGTTAACTAGTAAAGGAGATTTATCAGAAGCAGTGAGCTTCTTGTTATTCCTTTATCCCTACTAATTGTTTGAGATTCTTATTTAGTTTTCTCAGATATAAACTAAAATAAGATTTGGGAATCACAAAAGTAGGCTGGTTAATGGGATTAAAAGAGTATAATCTGTGTAGTACAATTTAGTATCGCTCGAGCAGAGCTTATAACTAATTTCATATCAACGCCAACAAGAAAACATTTAAGATCAGTACTTCATGAAGCAAGTTCTATTTTGTTTGGAACTTTAAGCTTATGAGTATTAGGGTTTATTTTGTAAAATATTAATGCAAAATAGGGTCTCTATATAAAAGTAGGTGTCGTTCATTGATGCTTACTCTACTAAGTTTGAAGTTATTAAACTCTTTTAAATAATATTCTCAAGGGTTTTTACTATAAATACAGTGGACAATGATATTTTACATTTCACGTTATTCTACCTTAGGGTTGTTTTATTTAGTCAGGCATGTTAAGCAAGAACTTTATTTGTCTTGGGTAAGAGGATGCAATAGTGCACAGACTGGTTCCCACTTATGGTCCCTCTGGTGACTGAATGTATCCATTATATAACCCTTAAGCACGACTGTCAAAATGGAGCACAAAAGAAAGATTGATTATAATGCCTTAGAAGGACCTCTAACCCTCTGTCAGGAGACCAAAAGAGAATAGCTACCTTTTTTATAACCTACCATACGGTTTTAAACAACAAAAGAGGGAATAATGCCTCCAATATTATTTCCAAAACAGTAAAATTAACACGACAATAATACAGATAAGCCATTTGCTTCCAGAATAAATTGTAGGCATATATTGGATGGAAGTAAAAGAAAAATGAAGAAAATGCTGCTAAGTATGTGGAAACCGAAAAAAAACTAAGTAACGCATTCGAAATAAGGGTTAACAACAGAGCCTAAAATCCTGTCATTTCTCAGACATCATGAGATTAATTCATCTACAAAAAACAGTTTACACAAAAGCGATAAGATATCTTATCTCTCGTGCCTAGTGGCGAACAATAATGAAAGATCTAAAAAATTTATGCTTATACTAGTTATTACAGCTTATGCTAAGAATGGGCCATGATGCGCGGTGCCATCTTACATTAATATTTTGTACCAGTCTTTAGCAGATGGACTCGGCCTATTCTACAAAACTCTACAAGGAAACCATGTCCACCTTAGTGCCTTACACTCGTGAAGAGTTTGTATTCAGGAGCAGATTACTGCTTACCGAAAAGTCGAGCAGACCAACCACAGTGAAGGCCTTACTGTACCTTCCAAATGACATTATGTACAGTTAGTATGCATGAGAGAACAATTGCAAGAAAAGAAGGAAAACGACAAAAGAGGGAACTTTCCTGCTAAGGGGCTGAAGAACCAAAGTATATGAGATGAACAGAACCCATTACGACTAATGTGTGTTCCTACAGACACTCAACCTGATCACTTCCTTTATGATTGCACAGGATGGAAGTACTGACAGTAATAATTACATCATTTTTTATAGGATGGAAGTATTTATAGTACTAATTTACAGCCTTTACGATTGCACAGGATGGTGGTACGAAGGAGGACCTTTCACAAAACCCGAGCCTATACATGTTTCTTACCTGGAAACTAGACTTCAATGCCGGCCTTACAGTTCACTGATGGAACACTGGGGTCACTACGACCTCCTTTGGGCTGAGTGTAGACTATGGTTCCACTTTCGACAGCCCACCAGTATGAAGACCCTGTGGAGTAAGGTCACGTCGTCTCCAAAGTTTTATGCCCTGTCCAAAACCTTAGGTTAGGAACTATCAAAAATAAGATGGAAAACATGCATAATACATACTAATATTTATCTATTTTGAACTTGCATGGTGCAAACTTAACTAAATGGCGTGCGACCCAAAGAACCTTTTCCCAAGTGTTTCATTCTTTAATAAACACAAAACTAGGATATGTTGTTTGAAGGATAGTTTGAGCAGTCATACATGCATGAGTCTGGGCCGATCGTTACCCCATCATTAGAAATATTTTGTTTGCAACCTGTCATTGAAATAAAAAGCATTGGCTGAGGCTAAGTAAATAGTAATCCACCACTGATAACTACCTCTCTACAATTTGGAACTTGGTGGTGTTTCCATGGGATTAAGACATTAACATCCAATGCAACTATGTGAAACTTGTTATTAGCATGACTAAATATGAAGTGTGCTAGAAAACTTAGGGGTTTAAAAAAAAATTTGTGGTATATTTTACAAGAAGAATTAAAAATATCATCTGATGGTGATATAATTTCAGATCTTCTTAGAGAAGGTAATGATCTTGTTGATTGTTCATTTTTGTCCTTCACCTTATGTGTATATAGTCAATTTAACTCACTTAAAAACTCTAACGCCAATTGTAATTTGCACACGAGATGTTTCAGTGTGATTACACCTTTAAACAACGACAAAAATGTAAAATATTATTTGATACGATGCATTGAAGGAAAAATGAAGTTATTGGAGGACTACAATGACAATGGATTTACCTATGAGAGAGGATCCATGATTTTAAAAGGCTATTTTTTTTAGCAGACCCATATGACTGAAAATTATGTCTACTTTCAGGATTATGAACGAGATGTTATATGTTGTTAGAATAGTCATTTAGTATTCCCATCTTGAATAAAATTGGTACAAGTTCCATCGAAAAAAAACTTAAAAAATATAAAATGGAAATTGTCCAAATATGACCATGAAGAGATAATTGAGGACGGCATTCCATTGCAATGTTTTTAACTATATCATTTCTTGTTTTATGTTAAGATTGGATATTATGCTCCAAGATGGATTAAACTTTAATTTATTAGAATTCAGAATCAAATTGCTAATGTTACCTTAGTAATAAAAAATATTAGAATTCAGAATCAAGTTGCTAATGTTACCTTAGAAACTTCATGGATTAAACTTTAATTTTTTAAAATTCAGAATCAAATTGGTAATGTTACCTTAGTAATAAAAAATATTAGAATTCAGAATCAAGTTGCTAATGTTACTTTAGAAACTTCATGGATTGAACTTTAATTTATTAGAATTCATAATCAAGTTGCCAATGTTACCTTAGTATACAAAATTTTTAGAATTTAGAATCAAGTTGCTAATGTTACCTTAGAAACTTCATGAATTGAACTTTAATTTATTAGAATTCAGAATCAAGTTGCTAATTTTACCTTAGTATTAAAAATATTCCATACGAAGAAGAGGCATATTGCCAATGGAAAGTAATAAATTAAAGTTCAATGATGAGAGATAATATTCTAGTTATGTATATGACCATTACCTAAACTTTCATTATGAATACAAGATGTGAGTTAGGAATATTGCACCTATCAAAACTAGATTGATTCCTGAAAATATTTTACATCTACAAACATACATAAATTTAATAATAAATACACTCATATATTTGCACCTATCAAAACTTCCTAACATTCCTAACATTTCCTAACATTCATTCATACATTCGTATATTTGCACCTATCCAAATTTTCTAACATTCCTGACCTTTTCTAACATTCATTTATAACATTCCCCACATCGATTCCTAACATTCCCCATATTCATTCTTAACACTAGATTGCACCTATCAAAACTTCCTAACATTCCTAATAGTCTCAACTTCTCAACATTGAAAATATTTTACATCTACAAACATACACAAATTTAATAATACATACATTCATATATTTGCACCTATCAAAACTTCCTAACATTCCTAACATTCATTCATACATTCATATATTTGCACCTCTCAAAACTTTCTAGCATTCATATACTTTCCTAACATTCATTCATAACATTCCCCACATTGATTCCTAACAGTCCCGATGTTCATTCTTAACATTAACATTCCCCATATTTATTCTTAACATTAGATTGCACCTATTAACACTAAAAATATTTTACATCTACAAACATACATAAATTTAATAATACTTACATTCATATGTTTGCACATATCAAAGCTTCCTAACATTCTTAACCTTTACATAAACATGTATATAATCCAGAAAACAATATCTAAGGTCACTGTACATGTATATAATCCAAAAAAAACAATCATGAACATGTGAGTTCAATGTACATGTATATAATCCCAAAAAACAATATTAGTTCAATGTACATGTAT
>LPNX010873850.1:0-116765 GCA_001517045.1 Pseudotsuga menziesii | reverse complement strand
ATATATATATATATATATATATATATATATATATATATATATATCAACAAAAAAAGAACAATATAAATAATTCTCTAAATGGAAGTCCACCACTATCCTCCACTAGGGTCTTCCGTTGGACTCATGACAATCTGCAACATGTATAAAAACAGATTATCAATATCATAAATTATTTAAATAATTTTAAACTAAAATACATTTAAATATTAAACTAATATATCGAAGAACAATTCAATTATTAAAAAAATTACCTCAAATTATCTATCATCAAATGGAGTCTTCCCTTTGCCTCTAAAAGGTGGAGGAGACGCAAGCTGCAACATGTATAAACACAATTTATAAATCTTACAAATTATTTAAGCTATTTTAAACTATATATATATATATATATATATATATATATATTAAACTCTCAATTCCACCACTATACTCCAGTAGAGTCTTCCATTTTCCTAGAAAAGACCAAAGAGACCCAAGTTTCAACATATATAAAAGCAATTTGCAAATGTCAAAAATTATTTAAACTATTTAAAGTTATATATGAGATAAAATTTCAAGAACAATTCAATTATGAACAAATTTACCTTTATGCCATTATCCACATCCATCAGAGAACCTATATCTTCACCGCCAATTTCAATATTTTTTCTTCCCTTAAAATTTAGATTTTTTTAATAAACAAATCATAGTAAAAGCAAAAAAAACTAAGCTTAAGCAATTATCTTAAAACCGAAACAAAAAAAATAAAATCATTAGCTCACAATAGATGGAAAATCATCTAAAAAGTTCGAATCTAATGAAACCTGCATGGATAAGTCAAATTAATAATAAGATACATAGTTAAATTTAAAAACAAAAAGATAAAATATCTTTCAAACATAAATATAGATATGTAAGTAATACATTACCTCTCCAAAATTCTCTTCTACATTTGCAGCATTTTGACTTGGGGAGACTCTAAAATTATGTTCATTTAACAGTCGAGAAAACTGAAATCAATAAACACTTACCTAACGTATTTATTACTATACATCAAAAAATAATTTATCATACATGTATATAATGTAACAAAAAGTTCAATTCAAAATAGATAAATAAAGTAAATAGATTGAAAGTACACTAACCTCTCCTATACTTTACGTGTCATTAGATATTCTATCCGAAGCTATATCACGACAAACCTTTACATAGGACTTTAGATATTCAATGCCCATACAATCTAACTCATCATTTGTTTTGTAAACAAAATTTTTCCAAATAGTGGCTTAAGTCCTCTCTCGAATCAACCCAACATCAACTCCTGCAAATGCCAAAGTCAAACCTTCGGTAACATTATGCCTTGCAGTTATCCCAACTTGTGATATGGGATCCATCTCCAATTTGTAAGTCACAAGCCTAGGTGGACGAGATATCTGAGGTGTAGGTCGAAGAGTACTGGGATCTCTAAAAGAACCTTTTCGATTGCGTAACCTTCCCTTTCTAACTCCATAAAACTCGGAATGAATATCAGTATAGTATCGCTTCATTCCTAAAAAAAATCGGCATAAAACAACCTAGAAAAATAATTAGGAACCTTGTCCTTCCATTGAAACTGACCATAGGCTGCAAGGAACCGATCATATAAAAAATGTGCAAGTTCAGGGTTCTTAAAATATTTCACTTTCAATGCTTTACACATTAGTCCCTCTTTGAAGTTAATACTTGAGTTGGCCTATTCTCTAGTCACTCTCTCCTTCACAACAACCCACTTGTCTAGACCCATCACCTGTGACTTTCTTCTCCGCATCAAGGCAACAAAACCGTCTATTGTTGGTCCAAGATCCTCATATACCTCAATGAATTTTTGTAATGATTGCAAAACCATCTCTATACATTGTTTGTTCTCTGGAGCGAGATCCAAACTAGAAAGATCGTTTTGCAGCTTGTCATAGTGAGCCCTACAAATTTAAAGGGTCGTTTGTTGAAGACCGCTTTTCCATGGAAGATCCTCTGGTAAATACTATGGATAGGTTGTAATGGGTGTACAACCCTCAGCTAGTTGGACATATTGCGTCCTAGCTTGACCTTCACCACCCTATGTAGGATGACGATCCTCTTGCAATCCTTGCTCTGCATCCACGGTTGTCTCACGTACAGAAGGTTGAGATCCACATTCACCCGTATAGGATAAGGGGGAATCATTTCTACCACTATCACCATGTCAATGATCAGATGAATGTGAACTATATAATCAGCTTGAATCCCGAGGTGTAGTCGACAATCTACGATTATCATTTGGGACACCAACTCCCGAAGAATGTGATGACCTCCTATGCTTTTATTTCAAAGGTTGCTCTCTTTCCATTTGATATGATATCTACAAGTTTACACAAATATCAACTCATAACATATTCAAATTCTACATGTTAATTAATCAATTTCAAAGTCCTAGCTACTAAAAAAACTAAGTTTTTAATACAGACCTAGATGTCCCTAATATTATCAAATGGTTCTTAAAATGAATATAGCTAATTTATTATCTATTTCCATTTGATATGATATCTACAAGTTTACATAAATATCAACTCATAACATATTCAAATTCTACATGTTAATTCCTCAACTTCAAAGACCTAGCTACTAAAAAACTAAGGTTTTAATAAAGATCTAGATGTCCCTAATATTATCTAATAGTTCCTAAAATGAATATAGATAATTTATTATCTATTTCCATTTCATGTGATATCTACAAGTTTACACAAAAATCAACTCATAACATATTCAAATTCCACATGTTAATTGCTCAACTTCAAAGACCTAGCTACTAAAAAACCTAAGTTTTTAATAAGGACCTAGATGTCTCTAATATTATCTAATAGTGCTTAAACTGATATAGCTAATTTATTATCTAATAGTTCTTAAAATGAATATAGCTAATTTATTGTTGGATGTATGTGAAATTAATGTGCCAATCTTTGTGTTTTTGATGTGTTTTTTATTTTTCAAATGAATGGAACCAATATCGTCAAATATTAAGTAAAAGTTACATTTCTTTATGTCAAAGAATCAATTCATGAACATAAATATTAATTTAAATCCTAAGTTAATACATGAATTATATCTACAAATATTTTCATTATTCCTTAGAATCATAAAAAAATGTTATCGATTTGACTTATTATGATAGGTGGTTACAATGTAAGAACTAAAAAATAGAAACAATTGAAATTATACTAGTCATCTTTATCTAGTAAGCCACCCAAATACAAACAAAGCAAGAAGTAAGCAATGGTAATCATAGAGCTAATCTTGGAGTAGTGGGATAAAAATTTAAATTTATTTTTTATTAACTACAAGGGACATTATAGGTACACTTATTAGCAATATACATACTTACCATAATAAAATACATGTTATAATAAAATAGAGTATAGGAAGAAATGGCAGAATTTAATTCCAAACAAAAATATGTTGAACTCTGTCCATTTGGAAAGAATTCATGCGCTCTGTCCACATGATCAATCATATCTATAACTCCAAATACTCTGTGACTCATATCTACAAATAGATATAAATGCCCCTTCATTGTATAAATGACACTGTGACCCATATCTACAAATAAACTTGAACAACGAAGAAAGCAAAACAAACCAACCACAAAATAAACAAACGATACCTCCCAACAATGTACAGAAAGTTATAGCATGAAAAGTGTAATCATCAGCATTTGCATATTAGTTCATATTAATATAGGTTGTAATCAGTTCATACTAGAGCTTAGGTGTAAGTAGTTTACTTTATATATATTATTTCTATAACCCTTTGTATATGTTAAAGCTTAACCACAAACATATCTTACTTTTATGAATGCAGAGTTGATCTATGGCTATTTATAGGCTTATTATCATATCAATCAATACAATATCCTAATATAATGGTAAGTATAAACTGTAACTAATAAGCGTTATACAATTATTTGTGATTCTTTTATGACATAGATTAATGGGAATGATACTAACCTCAATGTAATAATAATTGTTATTTGTAAAATTTGGTATTTTATATTAGAAATACATAGATCAAATGGATCGGTAATCATAACTACAAATTAAATGCCCTTATTATGTGTACTATAATAATGCATTCCATTGTTTGAATGATTATGGCTATCCTATACTTGTGACATAACATGAAACAAATAAAACTATAAGTAGCTACACGCACATAAACCAAATTAAACTAAGTTGTAATTATCTACTAACCCCTATAGAACTCTAATGAATGAGCTTCTGAATATCTCTTTCGAGGTTATTTTATTACAGTAACTTAATGCCTAGCTTGTGCAGCCTCGCAAAACGAGACTCCAATGGAAGACTACTAAGAACATAAAGGGACAGAGTTCATGAACTCTGTCCACATGGATAGAGTTGACGAAGTCAGTCAATGAGGAAGGTGATGATGTCATGCATCAAATTTGTCCACATGGACAGAGTTCATAAACTCTGTTCACGTGGACAAAGTTCATAAACTCTGTCAATGAGGAAGGTGATGATGCCATATATGTTTTTTTTATTACCCTAAGTGACTCTTCATTTTGGAAAAAATATCAAAAGACCAAATTTGACATGAATATCTTTAAATGCACACCAATGCCTCCACTTTCCTTCATTCCAACTTGTACCTTGCCAAAATATAACTATAATTGTAACTTTGATATGAAAATACTAAAATATCATATTTTGACTTTAATATCCAAATATAATAAAATTGTTAGGAACATCAAATCTCAATACTTGAATTTTTTTTGTTTATTATTTATATAAAAACAACTTAAAACCTTAATCCTAAGTAAATCCAAAGCCAATATATAACTATAATTGTAACATTGATATGCAAATAATACAATTTCTTATTCTAACTTTATGCAAATATTATAATATTATTACATTCATATCTCAATACATGGATTTTTTTTTTTATGACTTATATAAAAACAACTAAAATCCCTTATGCTAAGTAAAGTGATCAGGGATAGAGTTGATCAACTCTGTCCATGTAGACAAAGTTCATCAACTTTGTCCATGTGGAGAGAGTTTAATATCTTCCTCATAAGTAAAGTGATCAGGGACAAAGTTGATCAACTCTGTCCATGTGGACAGAGTTGAATATCTTCCTCATAATACCTATGAACTAAAATTAAAATTAAAATAAATCTACACTACTAATTAACATATGCAGACTTTAAGATAAAAAAAAAACTAAAATAAAAATAAAAAACTATGATGTAAAAGAAATTTAAGCGATTGGATACAAAAAACCATGAATCACTTGTTCAACGTTCAGATTATACAAAAAAATGCAGAAAAAAATACCTGAGAAGAAGAGAGCAAAGCAAGAACAAGCCTCCATGAACAGACCATGAACAAAACCCCCAAGAACAAACCTCCACAAACACACCTCCATCAGCAAACTTCCACAAACAGACCTCCACGCTGAGATTACGCCAAAAATGTGGTGGGGTGGCATATGTACACGTCAACACACAGTAAGGACTACAGTCAAGGATGAGGATGACAAGCAACAAATCAAGTGGTGGTACAAGCATGACTGGAACTAGGCGACCAAGCAGGTGGCGGGACAAGCATGACGGGAAACACAACAATCGACTGCAAGCGGAAGACAAGAATCATAAACTATGGAAATGGGGCCACAACCGACCTTTTATGCAGAATAATTATTCAGCTAAACAATTATTCGGTCAAATAAGTATTCGGCCGAATAATTGTTCGGCTAAATAAACATTGAACCGCCGATAAAAATTACCGGCTGGCTATGCGTTTCGTCAAATTAAACAATTCACTGTTAAAAGGTATTCAACCAAATAAATGATCTGTTATTCGGCTGAATAAATATATTATTCGACCGAATAAATATAGTTATTCAGCCAAATAATGTCCGCTATGTTGCTCAGGCACCCGATTCTTATGGAAGTGTTACCAAACTTAGTGTTTTCACCCTATTTTCTTTTCTTAGTGAATAGGGATTAAGCTTATCCCGAGTCTTACTTAGCTTTTCTCAAAGCTAATGCAGAGCTCATGCTCATTAGAGGAAATTTAAATTTAAAATGGGCCTACCAAAAAAATACAAATTCCATGTCATCATATATTAGCCAATCAAAATGATTTAAAATTTAAAATGGGAGCACCTCTTAAACAATTTTTTAATACAAATTTTGGGATAGGTATCATTAAAAAACTACTTTTTTGTTCGTATTTTCGACATATCTCCCTTTTTTTTTACTCAAATTTCGATCGGGAGAGCTCATTGGATGCGAAATTTCGCATCCAATGAGTACCCACTTGACATACTTTTGATGGGCCCCTCTACCCCAAAAATAAGAAATACTTGAAACAATGTGATGATGATGTCATCATCACATTTTTTCAGGTATTTCTTGTTTTGGGGGTAGCAGGGCTCGTCAAAAGTATGATGAGTGGGTATGCATTGGATGTGTAATTAAATTTCGCATCCACCGAGCTATCCCAATCAAAATTTGAGTAAAAACACAGGGAGATATGTTGAAAATACAAACAAAAAAAGTAGTTTTTTCTTTCTTCCTCCAAAATTAATAAATATTATTTTATTATTTTAACTATTATTTTATTAATTTTCCTTAGGAGGCCCATTTTGAGTTAAAATTTCCTCTAATGTGTACAAGATTCACTAGTAAAAACTTACTTCCAGGTCTACGATGTAAGAAATTAAGAGTCGTAAGACTAAACGAGTAAGCTAGGAAAGATCCTTAAACTCTATTTAATGTATATATTATTGAAGTGTAAGAATTCGTAGGCATATAGCAAAGACTTATCTACCTATGTAGCAGTCCGAGTTGGTAGTGTGATTATTTGTTCTAACAACAAATTATATGTTTGATGAGATATAATTATCGATACGTTTTAAGTTGTTTGTGGTACTAGAATCCTGAATACATTCCCATTTGGTTTATAACTATGTCAATCCTAGAACTTGCCTAAGCCCTAAAATTATCATTACTATTTTTAGCTACTAGAAACTATAGAAAGTAACAATTCTAGACATGTATTCGATGCGTAAAATATCAACTATAACCTAACTAAATCTCCATCATGCCTAACAATGAAATGTTTATTTCTAACAAATGTGATGGTACTATTGTTATGCAAAATGCAAGTCAAAACCTTTTTCAAGCTAGAAAATATTTCAAAGGTAGTGCGATCGACGTGGTGGATGCTCGCAAGGTGGAGAGTTTTGAGTGATAAACCATATGCAACTGCATTTAAAGTATTCCCTAAAAATGCACTTGGCTTCATTATTTGTTCATTTTTGGGATGAAAGAGTAGGCCGGCAGGCCCTCGACCTCCTTAGTTCTCTACAACAAAGGTCACCTTTACCTTGGCCATGGCCTTAACAGGTTGTAAGCTTTGCTTCTTATCCATTAGAATTTCTTCAAGCTCGGTCGTGGCATTAACAGGTTGTAAGCATTGGGTTCTTAGCCATTATCATTTCTTGGAGCTCGACTGTGGAGTTATTAGGTTTTAAGGTTTGGGTCTTAGTCATTATCGTTTCTTTGAGCTTCATGCTAAACTCATGAGTTATATCAAATACTCCAAGAATTCTTCTCTTTTTATTTTACTTAAAACACAACTATTTATTAAATAGTTCTAAGTGTTTGTTGTTTGATGTAGGTGAAGAAATACTTGGAAAACCCCAGTCGAAAGTTGAAGGCAATTCCTATGAAGATGAAGGGTGTGAAAAAGATAGGCTTGCTAACCCTCGGTCCCACCTTAGGTACCCTGTGTTGATTGTGTTATACCAATGGTATATGCGGTATATTACTGCGATAATCATAATACTTGTAATAGATTGTTGTTTTGTTTTTGCTAATGTTAAACGCCATAAGGCCATCCTTGGTGAAAGTCCTTAGGGTTTAACGAATGGGCTATGACTCATGTAATAGTGATTTAGGTTCAAAAGATAATATTGTTTAAAGGTTTTGTAGTTGTTTGTTTAATACTGTGTTTAAGCTATAAGAGAAATTCCTCGGCTTCTTGCTCATCCGCAGTAACTCTTTCATGGCTATGAATCTATTAAGGATTTTTTTATTAGTTAATGTGATATCTGTATTGGTTCATTTCTTGATAAATTAAGACCTTGTTTATGGTTTTTTTTTTAAAGGTAGAGCTTTCAACCAATGTGTAAATAATTCTTAGCATTGGTATTTTTTTTAAATTTCGGTTTTCACAGTGTAACACACTTGTAAAGTAATTTATTCCATGACAATAAGTTGTTCTATGGCCACAAATTGGTTAAAGACATTGGAAAATTTGTTGTTGTAATTCTATTCATGCACTCAGTATCATAAAAGAATTAACCAAGGTTTTTTTTTTAATAAACAGTTTTGGTATTTTAGGTTCTCTTCATACTTCGATTTTTGGTATAAAAAATAGTTAAATTATAATAGTTTTCTTTTTAATTGGAAAAAGCTCAAGATATATCCTTCGATTTACTTAACTGTTGGATAAATATTTTGGGAGATAAGAATTAGACCTTATCTTAAATATACATTTGACTATTTTAAATTAATTGTTAGTTGAGGTAATATTCTTGTTCTGTAAATAGATATAAAGGTTTGCATTAATGAGTAGGATTTTAGAAGGATAGTTTACAATATTAATAATAGTAATAGTGTCATACTGATTGTTTATAGTGTGGTTTACTAAATACTTAATTTATATACTTTAATACAATAGGTGTTAATATTTAGCCATTTTTCGTCTATTGACTCAACATTATGAATTTACGGTACTACAATTTTTTTAAAGAAATAGTTTGAGGTTACAGTACAAAAGTTAAAATAGTTGGTAAATCATTTAACTATGCATTATTTACTGTAATGTGACTAGAATAACATTGTTTATATTCTGGGTTTTTAAGTATTAAAATAATGATTGGTTTTTCTTTACTAAGTGTAATTAATTAGATGGTATTTTAGTAACTGTTTGTGTACTATACTTCACACAGTTTAATTTCTATGTGAAAAAAGCATACTATAATGGAATTTATGTAAACTTTTTTTAATCTGATATCAGTTTCAGATCATTTTATCCATGTATAATCATTCCTATTTACCTCTAAACAAACCTTCTGTACTAAAGTACTTCATCGTAAGATAACTGAAAAATTGCAGAAAGAAATTTTGCTCATTAATTAATCATTTCTAATTCTAGGTTCATTTATTCATATAATCATTTACAAGTAAACTTTTCTAATTAAATGCAGACTTAAGCATTCTACTAATAGATTCAAAATATCTAAGTATTAATAGAAAAACTAAACATGACTGATTTCTTTTCAGTAATTTGCTTGGAGAGAAATAAATAAGATAACACAATGGAACCTCGTAATTTTTAGAAGGGACCAACAGGCCAAGGATCCCATTCCACCCAACCTTTTCTTGAATATAGCTCAACTGCTTGTCTTAGGACCCCCAATCATGTCTACCGATCCACCACAATGAATGCACTATGTGAAGAAGTGGGATTAAATACACGTGCAAATCAAAAGAAATACTTAATAGCAGAACTTATGTCCTCAACAGTAAAGAACTCAGCTATCAAGATACACTAGTTCTGAAAGAAGTCTTAACACTCAAACCACTTCTAACTTTCCCCTCATCGAATCTCTTGTGCTCCTTTCTGAAATTCAGAAATTTCACAAGGTAAAGAATTAACATCCTCCTGCTGAATTCGATGGATATATATATGCATGCCTAGGTATTTCTAGTCAGTTTTTCCATTAGTGAGCCACCTTCTATGTTCCACTTTCTTGGGGAACATGACCACAAAATTAGGGAAGTTTCCCCATGCAATAGCTGGAAGTGATTGAGGATGTTGCCATGTGTCAATTTTCTCTCAACCCAGTCTATTCATCCTAGTGGTTCAGTGGACACTCATTCAAAAGCCTCCTAAGGCTATTTGTCTCATCTTCTATTTATTAAATAATAAAATATTCAACATAATTAATTATAATCGTCCTTGACCCCACTTGGTCAATATTCATAAACTTTACAATAAAAGTGAAATATAATGTTTTTTTTAACTTAAAATTTTATTGAAATTGGGGGAAGTGACATACACCCCCCCCTTAAGTCCAACATTGTCCTCAATGTTTCTTTATTCATCATTCTCAGAGCTTCCCTGAAAACAAAATTGGATATGCTGCCCGCATATGACTCTCCAATTCTCAGGTTGCTTGTTCTGGATCAAGGTGCTTCCATTGCACCTTCACCTGTCCAATGGTGCAATTATGAAGCAATATCTTCCTCTTGTCGAGGATATCGTCTGATTCCACCAAAAAATCTCCTTCAAGATCCACCTATACATCATTCCAATTTATCACAAGAGTAGCATTGCGTACATATATTTTAAAAATAGAAATATGAAAAGCATTATGAACTTTAAGATTCAGCAGTAAGTCCAATTTGTATGCCATCGGTCCAACTCTAGAAAATATTTTGAAATCCCTACAGTACCTTGGTGCTAGCTTAGCATAACTCCCTAATTTTAAGGAGCTCTTTTTAGTTTTTACCTTAATGAAAACATGTTCTCCCACCTCGAACTCTTTCTAAGTTTGTTTAAGATCCGCTTGGCTCTTCTGTATGTCCTATGCAACATTTAAATTACCTTGTACCTACTTCATAATTAATTCCATTTACTTTAATAACTCAAGTCATAGTATTAACCTGTCAACGGAGTTATTGCATGATATGGGAGTATTCCATTTTCTTCTATACAAAATTTCAAATGGGATTCCTTTTTGAGTTTTTCAACAACTACCATTATCGAATCATTCTGGTTCTAATTTCTAGGAAAACCTGTAATAAAATCAATGTTGATTATTTCCCATTTCCAGCTAGGAATTGGTAACGGATGCAATAAACCGGCTGGATGCTAATGTTCATTCTTAACATGTTGACATTTAAAACATATAGCAATATATTCTTCCAACTCATTCTTCATATTGAAACAAAAGTAATATTTCCGTAACATAGTTATTGTCTTATGATATCCAAGGTATCAAGAATAAGGACTTTTATGTATTTCATTCAAAATTAGAAATTTAACTTTAGGTACGTTAGGTATATACAACCTATTTTTATAAAGTATTAACCATTTTTCATTTAGCCCATAACTTGTATTTAAACTTTTAGTTACATTTTCTACCACTTTAGCTTTCGATTTTCGGTAATTTTCATCCAATTTTGCTCCTTCTTTGAGCTTATCTTCTAAATCTGTTTTATAAGTACTGATTGCTGCCACAAAATTTAATCTTGCATTTCTACTCAAAGAATCAGCTACTTTATTTTCCTTCCCCTTGATATGTTGTATCTCAAAGTCATATTCGCTAAGGAAAACTAGCCACCTAGCTTTCCTTGCATTTAAATATGGTTGTTCCAACAGATCCTTTAAACCCTTATTATCCGTCACTAAAATAAATTTTCTCCCGATCAAGTGATGATGCCGCATTTTTAATGCATGTATTACGGTAACCAATTCTAGATCGTCAGTAGCTTAATTTTTCTCGTGAATTTTAAGTTTCCTGGACTCGTATGCTATTATGTGTCCTTCTTGAGTTAAGACCCCACTGAGGCCATCGTTGCATGCATCAGTGCATACAGAAAAGTCCTTGTTAGGATCTACAATTCTTAAAATCAGTGCAGCAGTAAATAATTATTTTAATTTTTTAAAACTCTCTTCACATTTTTTATCCCATGCAAATTTCTTCCCCTTCTTCTCTAGAGAATTTATGGGATTCACAATCTTTGAGAAACCCTCAATGAACCTTTGATAATACCCAGTCTTCCCCATGAATGACCGTACATCATTCACATCCTTTTGGGACCAGCCATTCACTAATTGATTTTATCTTATCAGGGTCAACCGAGATCCCATCTTTCATTATTATGTGACCCAAGTATTGTATTTTATATTTGAAGAAGTTGCATTTACTGAATTTGGCATATATTTGTTGTTGCCTTAACACTTGTAAAATTATTTTTAAATGTTCCTCGTGTTGTTGTTTAGTTTTATAATCAATTAGAATATCATCAATAAAAACTTCTACAACCTTATCTAGATATTTATGTAATGCATTTTTCATTAAAAAAATGAATACTTCCAGGGAATTAGTTATCCCAATGGCATGAAAACGAACTCATAGTGACCATATCAGGTCCTAAAATCCGTCTTGAAAATATCCTCATCCTTAATCCGAACTTGATGATAACCGGATCTTAAGTTAATTTTTGAAAATATTGTTGCTCCATGTAACTGATTGAACAGGTCAACTATGTGGGGAAACGGGTATCTATTTTTAATTTTCATCTTATTAAGTTGGTGATAGTCAATGCATAAGCAGAGAGTATCATCTTTCTTTTTAACAAAAATGAGAAATGCTCCCCAAGGAGACACACTTGGTCATATATACTTTTTATCTATTAGTTATTTTATTTGCAACTTTAGTTCATTAAGCTCCAGGATGTTCATCCGGTAAGGAGATTTGGAGTTAGGAACCTCACCAGGTACCGGCTCAATAGTGAAATCCAACTCCCTTGTCGAAGACAATCCCATAATTTCCTCCGAATATACATTAGAATAACCTCTCAGAATTAGCATATCTTCTAATTTTAGTTTGTCTTCTTTATTAATGTGTTCATCATTAGTTATATTTATAGCAAAATATTTACATCCCTTGTGAACAACCCTTTTAGTTGTAAGGAAAAAATATGTCTAATTGTTGTTTTTTCCTATGGATTCCTTTTATTGTTACTATTTCTCCTTTGCTATTTAAACAAGTAAAAGTTTTATCAAAACAATTTAACACTTCTCAATGATGTTCCAACCAATCCATTCCAATTAATACATCATAGGATCCTAACAGAAGTACATTCATCTTTATAGAATTTTCAAACTGATTCATAAATAACCTACAATATTTCACAAAATCAATTACTTTCCTTTTTTCTCCTATAGCTAATTGAACCAGCCATGATTTTGCAAATTTCTCTACTGTTAGTTTACTTTTTTATACTAAACTGGGAGAGACATAACTGAGCATAGCCCCTGGGTCAATTAAAATAGAAATATGTTTATGGTTCTACATACCTTCTACTTCCACCATGGAAGTTTGATATTTACCATGTATGTTTTCGAGTACTACATTGATTCTGGGCATCACTCTCACTAAATCAACTTGACCATTGTATCTTCCTATACACCATTAATGTTGTTGATCGTCTTCTTTCTATTAGGACAGAATGATGCACAGTGAGGTCCCTAGAATTCCTAGCATTTTACTGGTTCCTTACGTTCGTTATTTTTAACATAGTTATATGATTACTTGTAAATTATTTATTTCTTGTGACAATAGGGTTAGGAAAATCACATGAGTTATTATGCCCAAAATTATGATTAGGTGTGAAACCTTTCTTTCCTTCTTCAAAATTATTAAACCTTTTTGTTTTCCAGTTTGGCATGTTCTCCCTTTTCCAGTTCTGCTCATAGCAGAAATTTGCTTTTCGCATGGCCTCTTCAAAAAAATTTGGATTATCATATTCAATTCTGTCCCTAATATGAAAAGGTAAACAACTCAGAAACCATTGTACCTTGGGTTTTTCATCAACAATATAAGGCACATAACACACTAATCCTAAAAAATTACTATTTAAGTTTTTCATGCTCATGGTCCCCAACCTTGGGTCATAAAATTCTTTAGCTCGTTCCTTGTAATATTGCTCCAATAGAAATTTCTTTTTAAAGTACTTTTCAAAAGTGCTCTAGTTTATATTCTTCTCTTTTATGTCGTTAACTCATTTTATGTCCTGCCACCAGATGTTGGATTTTCCAATTAAGTTATATATTATCATCCTTGCTTTTAACTGATTAGATAATTATATATCTCAAATGTACTTTTTCATTTCAGAGAGCCATGCTTCGAATTCCTCTCCTTTTTCTTGTTTCATCATTAAAATTTAGTCATTTAATATTTTTAAACTCCCCTAAACTCTTTCCATAGGGCTTGTACTTCTTCTTTCTAGTGCGATAATTACTCTCGCTACTATCACTAGAATACTGGGGTTTCTTTCTGTATGAGTTACCGTTAATTTTAGAAGAAGAATTGCTTTCAATTTTAGAGTATTTTGACTTTTTACCATTATGTTGATAGGATGTAGTGTCAGATTCTATTTTTTTATCCTTTTCTTCATTATAAAACTTTTTCAGCAGTATTTGATTCAGCTCCTCCTAAGCTCTTAGGATTCTTTTATTTTCTTTTTTAACAATCTCAATTTTAGTTTTTAGATCCTTAACTGTTTGCAGTAATTTAGATCAGTTATTACTTATATCTTGTTTAGAAGGTTCTTTTCTAGAACTAGTTTTTTTCATTTAACGAGGACCTCTCTTCCGCATACTCTTCGAGCCCTTCCATACCTACAAATCTAATTCAAAAAATATTATGTAGACCAACATTCAAAATCATAAGTTAGTATCCATACTTTTTATTTACTTTTTCTTTATGTGCACTGAGCCACTTCAGGCCTAGTGTCTGAACTTGGGCTCTGATACCGGATGTAACATCCCCAAAATTCATAAAATTTTAAAATGTTTCTATGTTATATTAAATGCTAAATCATAGCCAAAATGTTATTTTAATAGTTAACTTCAGTCTAGTTAACAGATAGTTTACAAAAACAAGACATAAAGAAAAAAACTTAGGAGTTAATATCCTTTAGTTATCTGTAACTAAAAGCTATCGAATTTACTTACTAACTTATAATTCACATGCCACTAACCATACTCAATCTGTATTGATTTTCGATCTTGAATAAAGCTATTTATCAAAAGTTAATGAGTTAAAATTATTGAATTCAGATCATTGGTTTATTTGTAAGAATGTGTATGATTCTGATGGTTATTTTCTTTTCTTAGTTAAGGGGGCTTAAGGTTAGAGCAAGGATTACTTAGTTTTTCTCAAAGCTAATGCAAATTCAATGCTTGTACAACATTCAAAGGTAAAAACTTACATCTAGGTCTACGACGTAAGAAATTAGGACTCGGGAGACTAAATGAGTAAGCTAGGAAAGATCCTTAGACTCTATTTAATGTCTAGATTATCAAACTGTAAGAATTCTTAGGCCTATAGCAAAGACTACTCTACCTAGGTGGCACTCTAAGTTGGTCTTGTGATTATTTGTTCTAACAACAAATTATATGTTTGATGAGATATAATTATCAATATGTTTTTAGTTGTTTGTGGTACTAGAATCCTAAATGCATTCCCATTTGGTATATAACTATGTCAATCCTAGAACTTTCCTAAGCCCTAAAATTATCATTATTATTTTTAGCTACGAGAAACAAACTACAATTTAACCATTCTAGACATGTATTCGATGCATAAAATATCAACTATAACCTAAATAAATCTCCATCATGCCTAACAATGAAATGTTAATTTCTAAAAAAAGTGATGGTATTATTTTTATGCAAAACTCAAGTTCAAACTATATCAAGCTAGAAAATATTTCAATGGTAGTGCGATCCACGTGGTGGATGCCCGCAAGGTGGAGGGTTTTGGGTGATAAACCCTATGCAACTTCATTTAAAGTTTAAGCTAAAAATGCACTTGGCTTCATTAGTTGTTTGTTTTTGGGATGGAAGAGTA
This sequence comes from Pseudotsuga menziesii, assembly GCA_001517045.1. Taxonomy (NCBI): domain Eukaryota; kingdom Viridiplantae; phylum Streptophyta; class Pinopsida; order Pinales; family Pinaceae; genus Pseudotsuga; species Pseudotsuga menziesii. Next base: position 101,027 of record LPNX010873850.1, on the reverse strand, counting down.
GGCCGAAAGGGCCTCAACCTCCTCGGTTCTCTGCAACAAAGTTAACCTTTACCTTGGTTGTGGCATTAACAGGTTGTAAGCTTTTTTTCTTATCCATTATCGTATCTTTGAGCTCGACTGCGGTGTTAACACGTTCTAAGCATTGGGTTCTTAGCCATTATCATTTCTTTGAGCTCGGTTGTGGCGTTAGAAGCTTTTAATCTTTCGTTCTTAGCCATTATCATGTCTTCGAGCTTCATACTAAACTGGTGAGTTATATCAGATCCTCCAAGCATTCTTCTCTTTTCATTTTATTTAAAACTCGACTATTTATTAAATATTTCTAAGTGTTTGTTGTTTGATGTAGGTGAATAAATTCTTAGCAAAACCCAGTCGGTAGTTTAAGGGTGTGAACAAGATAGGCTCAGTAAGCCTCGATCCCACCTTGGGTACCGTGCGTTGAGTGTGTTTGCAGTGATACCAATGGTATATGTGGTATGTTACTATGGTAATCATTATACTTGTATTATATTTTTTGTTTTGTTTTGGGTAATGGTGAAGGCCGTAAGGCCATCCTTGGTGGTAACCATTAGGGTTTCGCAAATGGGCTACGTCTCATGTAAAAGCAATTTAGGTTAAAAAATAATTATGTTTAAATGTTTTGTAATTGTTTGTTTAATATTGTGTTTATGCTATAAGAGAACTTCTTCGACCTTTTGCTCAGGCACAATAACTCTTTCATGGCTACTAATATGGTAAGGATTTTGGTATTAATTAATGTGACGTATGTATTGGTTGATTTCTTAATAAATTAAGAACGTGTTTATGGTTTATTTTTAAAAAGGCAGAGATTTTGGTGAGTGTGTAAATAATTGTTAGGATTGGTCTTTTTTTTTGTATTTTCAATTTTCATAGTGTAACACGCTTGTCAAAGTAATTTCTTCCATGACAACAATTTTTTATAATTCCTTCTATGGCCGCAAATTGGTTAAAGACATTGGAAATTTTTTTGTTGTAATTCTATTCCTGCACTTGGTATTGTAAAAGTATTAACCCAGGGTTTTTGTTTTTACTAAACAGTTTTGGAATTTTAGGTTATCTTCATATTTAAATTTTTGGTATAAATAATAGTTAAATTATAATAGTTTTCTTTTTAATTGGAAAAAGCTTGAAATCTATCCTTTGATTTACTTAACTATTGGATAAATATTTCAGGAGATAAGAATTAGACCTTATCTTAAATATACAATTTACTATTTTAAATTAATTGCTAGCTGAGGTAATCTTGTTGTTCTGTAAATAGATATAAAGGTTTGTATTAATGAGTAGGGTTTTAGAATGATAGTTTGCAGTCTTAGTAATAGTAATAGTGTCATACTGATTGTTTATAGTCTCGTTTACTCAATAATTAATTTATATACTATAATACAATAGGTGTTAATATTTAATCATTTTGAGTCTATTGACTGAACATTATGAATTTACAGTACTAGATGTTTTTAGAGAAACAATTTCATGTTAGAGTACATAAGTTAAAATAGCTCGTAAATAATTTTATTGTGCATTATTTACTATAATGTGACTAGAATAACATTGTTTATGTTTTAGGTTTTAAGTATTAAAATAACGATTGGTTTTTCTTTACTGAGTGTAATTAATTAGATGGTATGATAGTAATTGTTTGTGTAGTATACTTCACATAGTTTAATGACCATGTGACAAAATCTTACTATAATGGAATCTATGTAAACTCTTCAATCCAATATCAGTTTCAGATCATTTTATCCATGTATAATCATTCATGTTTACCTCTAAACACACCTTTTGTACTAGAGTACTTCATCGTAAGATGAGTGGACAAATTCGCAAAGGAATTTTACTCATCAATCAATCATTTCTAATTCTAGGTTCATTTATTCATATAATCATTTACAAGTAAACTTTCCTAATTAAATGCAGACTTAAACATTCTACTAACAGATTCAAAATATCTAACTACTAATAGAAAAATTAAAGAGGGTGTCTAGTAAAGGGGGTCCCTTATTTTCTATCCTATGATCAAAATAGCACGAAAAGTTCATGTGACATAAATGCTAGCCAAAATGCTTAACACAAAATAAGGCAAGGCTCTATGATGTAGTGGGATCTTTAACAAAAGTGGTAAAATCTATTATAACTTAGTTATTTGTTATTTATAATAATAATAATAATAATAATAATAATAATAATAATAATAATTTACCTAAATAACTTTGATTTATTAAAATAAAAAATAGAATGAAATGAGTTTTAAATTTAGATAACACATTTATAATAATTATTTACCTGAAATATAGAAAAATATTTTAATAAAAAAGATATATTTTTATTTGGTATTAAATTTATCAAAATTAAATAATTATTATTTAAATATTTACACTTATATTTTGCCATTTAAAATATAAGTACAATATAATTAACAAACTTGAAAACTTTAAATTAAAAAAAAACACTTATTATAAATTATTTTCTTTGAAAATTTTTTATTCTATAAAATAATATATTTTAGAGACTTTCTAATAATATAAATAGGTAAACTATCAATATAAGAATCAAAGAAAACTAAAATTAAGAACACATTATAAATATTAAAAATAAAATTTCTACAAAATTTAGTTAATATATCATTTTTTTCTTTAAAAATAAATATTTACAAACTTTTATTAATTAAAAATAATAATTTAATCCATTTTTTAAATAAAACCATATCTTCTACTATTTTTTATGAAAAAAAGATTAAAATAAAATGTTATTATTTCTTTTGCCTAATTAAAAAAAATTATACTTTATATGTTATTGTATACACTCATGTTTCCTTGAAAAGACAATACATTTTACAGTACTTTTTAAAAGTCTCATGACATCACTAGAAAAAAAAAAACATCAATTATATACAAAACCAACTAAACTCTAACCATTCACACTACTTGAGAATTTTAAAAGAGTTACTAACCAAAAAACTATCAATATAGTCTTCCTTTATGAGCTACCTATCAATATAACAAAAACTACTAATAATCTAACATCAATTCATAATTCCATGCTCAATAACCCTCATAACAAGAAATAGAAACCATAATGTGCGCTTCATACTCTTCATTAAAAAAAAAAAACCTTCCACTAAATTAATAGTTTTTTTAATAAGAAATATGCTTCCTCGTTGTATTCTACATATGTAGAAAATGCAAATCCATGAACTCTTCTAGAAGACTTTGAATCCTTCGTTTCCACCACTTTCAACATGAAAATTGTTTTTGAATTGTAAGTAATCAATGATTACTCAAAAATTTGAAAATAAAAGATATTTTTAAAAGTGGCAAAGAGTAAAACCTCCATGAACCATCCATTATTACTTACATCCCCTTCTTAAGCACCATCAAATAACGTGATAAAAAAAATTGACAAACAAGAAAATAGGAGTGTAAACTTGCCTACCAACATTTAGTTCATCCTATTTATACATCTCCTTATATGAACCAATAATATTTACAACAACTCTAACAACATCTCATTTTATTAATGGTTATCAAACCATATTAAATTTAAGTGCATCCAAATACCCTATCTTGCATAACACCAAAGATCTCTCCACTTAAAGACACCAATTTATCCATAATTATAAATTGAATTCAAATGAAAAAGTCACTCAATTCAAAGATATATTAAATCATTTCTTTACTTTCCTTCATATTTGTTTTTCAAATTCAAATTCACACTCGGTCAAAATATGGTCAATAAATATAGATTCATTTAAGAACACATAGCATATATTAGATTGTTGATCTTATTTTTTTCACTGAAATAAGTTAGTATGAGGAGATCCTTTCATGTTAGTGAAGTTATGCTAGTCTACATAAATAAAAAAATATTAAAAAATAAAGAAAAAATAGAAATTACATATCAGTTTAAATAAAATAAAAAAACAAGTTAAAGTTGAAAAGATCCATTTTAAACTGAGATCTATCAAATACCAAGAGGGATCCAAATGGTAAAAAAATGTACACCTAAAGAAATTGGATCCGTGTGGGTGCTTGATAGATCGAGGTTTAAAATGGATCTATGCTAGTGATAAAATCGTCCCAAATAAACACTTCATCATTTCTAAAACTAGTCAAAATTATGAACAATCTAGTGTTGTAAGGAAAATTTCATTTCCACAAAAGATTGTATCACCATTTTTGTTCATATTGCAAAGAGGAAAATGAAAGAGATTCATAAACCACTTTCCAAATTACCTACCTAGTCTTTACATTCAATGACAATGAATGTGTTAGGGTTAACCTTCATTCATGAATGAGCCAAATGGTTTAGGTCTCAGATTGTGATTTGAGCCCATGGTATTGGGCTTCCATGTGAGGTGGTGAACTCACTTGGCTCAGCTTGGACTATTTAGGTCAAGGGAGATAATAAATTTATTATAATGGTTTTTCCTAGTTTTGAGTTTTCCACCTAAACATTGTGTGTTTATCTTTAATGGTTACTTATCTATTTTATTTCTTTTGCACTTTATTATATTTAAATGCCCCTTAAATCTTATTAGAGTAGTCATCATCCCTGTTTAATAAACATAATCCAATCAACATTAAGTCAATAATGAAGTGTAGCATCAAAAGCATTAGTGACATTCTTCCACACAATATTCTATTGTCGTTTTATCCATTTAAACTAAAAGTTGCACTTGAACTAAAAACTACATACTAGAGAGCACAAACATTACTTTATGTGATTTTTAAAAACTAAATACTAGAGAGCACAAACATTACTTTATGTGTTTAAAATTGGGATTACTTTTTTTTCTCTATGCAAGGACCAGCATGTGAGTATTTTCTTGAGAGCATACGTCATTTTTAGGTGCATTCATGTTAAGAGGACGTAAAGAGTTGTCAATGCTGAAAATAGACTTTAAATGGCACCTACAAAGGCACCCGCTCAGGGGATCACTGTTGCTTAGTAATTTTCTTTATCAAATGGCACTTTTATTAGTTTACAGCAACACACTTCTTATCTTCTTCATAATATGTGATGTCTCCTAAAGACAAAAAAAATCTCTATGTTCCAACACATAGTTGTTGGCAGCGACCCGTAAACCAATTAACAAACATTTCGAAAAGGCTGTAGACCCATAAGCAGAGATCAGGATCAGGAATATCTCTCGGAATATGGATTGAAAAGATGGTGAACAGGCTATGTTCGTTTCCATGGCTTCCCTTTATCCTGTGCACAAATTATAATAAATTCAAAGTCCCACGTTTGATTTCTTCAAGCCATAACAAATAAAGCCATAACAAATAAAGCCATAAATTCAAAGTCCCACGTTTGATTTCTTCAAGCCATAACAAATAAAGCCATAACAAACATTGTGTGTTGAAACGAAACCAATGCCAGGAATGCTATCTGCAAAATTGTCAAAGGATGACTTTGAATCGCTTATAAATACAGCTTTATTTCTCCTTTCTAATCATTCACTCTACCTTTCCTCTCTAAATTATTTTCCGAGCCAATCTCTCGTTACGTTTAACTGGATAAACATATTTAGTATTTCGTCTATATTGCCCCTCGACCGAAGCGAAGGCGTTTATTGAAATTATAACATGGCGGCCACGGGGATGTATACCATCATGATATGCATTTTGCTAATCTCTGCGCTCTTTCAAACAGCGATCTCCAGGCCTAATTTCCTCCACCAAGGTGCCACTGCTGACTCCAAACTTAAGGACAGCTCCAATTATATGAATAACATCGACTCTGAATTAGCTTATATCCAAGGTGAGGCCAATAAAGCGCCCGCCATTGATATTAGTCTACTGGATCATAAGCTTCCAAAGACTGGTTATACTCCCTCGGCTCCTTCGGCCTGTCATAACATGGTTATAGACACCGTCGGCGCTGCACGTTATAGTTGCTGATGCAGATTAAGTCGAGAAGTTATTCCATCATTATTCACTTCAGATCTCCTAATTAACTATGACATCCTGGTGGAGGAAAGAATAATCAATCAAAATCCAAGAGAGTCCAGATCCTGTTGACAATATATGGTTTTACAGTTGCAATCTTATCTTGGAATATCATGAAGTAATTCAACGATTACTCTAGATACCACTACTAGTTCTGGTTTCATTACTTTAATGTATTGATCGCTTTGTACTGATCCATAAATATGAGCTGCAGATGAAAGAGTGTTGTTTATATGCAGTTATTCATCTCAGCACATTCTCTCATAAGAATGGTTTCAATACATCAAAAATCTTATTCTATACAAAGGATATGTAAACATAAAAAATATGAAGAATACTAAATAAGAAAGAACTATATTTTTAATATAGTTAATGAGTGATAAAAATTAAAACTATATTAAAAAATAATCATGCTAAAATAATTAAGAACCACATATAAAAAATGTTTCAGATTGGGGTCTAAGAAAGTACTATAGGAAATAATCTTATATATTTTAGGAGTCAATTTTTGTTAGGCTTTTAGTTGTGGGCCTCAAGTAAGTTTTGAGTTTAATTTTTCTTAAGAGTGCCTTAGTTGAGATGAAAATCCATCCAAGTTGAGACTTAAGTGTGATTTTGATAGTTTATATGCTTAAAAGTTGTAATTTTTCATAATATACACTTTGTTAATCATGAAAACATTTTCTCATAAAAACATGGTTCTTAAGAAAAGATTGTAGATACATAATAATAATAATAAAATATAAATAAATCTAAAAACTAAAAATAAAAATAAAAATTATGACTTTGATGAAAACCATTTCTATTACCACTCCAAGCTTGTTAGCCATCATTGATAATAAAAAAATAAAAGTAAAAATAAAAATAGTTTTGTTAATAATAAATGTCTTTTCTTTCCAAATTTGTTGGCTCTAAATAGTTATCTATGAGAAAAAAGTGATTAAATTATTTCAAATCTTACCAAATAAGGTGGCTTTTATACAATCATGTTTCTTTAAAATATGGCATGGTTAGAAAATTTAAAGTGTGTTTTAATATAAAAAAAATAATAAAAAAAGAATTAATTATGGAAAAATAGTTATTGTATTTAAAATAATAAAATGCTTTACAATTTAATATCTAAGAGACATTGTTACTAGAGAAAATCAATTTTTTTGAGTTATTTTTTACATATTAAAAAAAATTACACTTTAAAAATATGTAGTAGTAAACATCTATATAATGTGAATTTCTTCTTAAACCCATTTTCCACTTCTAAATTTAAAAGTTGTTTTATCATTTCCCTAAATTCACTCATTTAATCATACTTTGTGTCCAAGGGCTTAAGCATATATGGTTTGTGATAAAATTCATATGTAATCAACTTGCTCTTTGTTTGAAATGCTCTTTAAAAGTTGAATGTGTGCAAGATCGTTTTCATTTAATAATTCTATAATTTATTAAGATAGAAATGTTATAAAGCTTAAAAATTTTAATATAAATATTATAAGTTAGATAAATATAAATATAGATATTTATGTATGAAAAAAAGATAGATTTAATATACATCTAATTACATCTCAAAATTTGTGGCTCTTTCATTAATTTAGTTTTAAAATAAATCTACTCGAGTTATTATAATATAATGGATAACTCCATTATAAATACAATATTTTTTTTACATTTCATAATTTTTACTTATTAATACGTAATTACCTATTTCAAAAAGCATGAGCCAAACATAGTCATTATGAATCATAATTGTGGCATAATGTATGTATTGAATCATAATTGTGGCATAATGTATGTATTGTTAGAGCTCAAACATGTTGGAGAAATAAACCACTTGTCCCTAAGGACTATGACTTTCTTCGAACTTATAATCTATTTATACTAGCATAGTTGACGAAAATAATGACTTCATGGTCTAAGTTTAACCAATTACATTGCTTTAATGTCTATGTAATAGACCAACCTTTCATGTAAGTAGTCTACCATTTGTTGACCTTTTTCATGAGTGTTAGCAAACAACTCCCTCTTAGGTCTACTAAATACCATAAAATCATTCCAACATTTTTCATTACATTGAAATAGATGTGCACGAGTTAATAACTCGATTCCTACTCGGCCAGTTTTCCAGATGGAGATTATGCATCTCAACCAAGTCCTTTGCACAATCGATGGAAATATTTGGATAACCAAAGATTTTGATTCTAAAAACACCTCTAATTCTGGCGAACAATAACATGCCCCAAAATTCCATGAATTATTCTTTTATATTTCTACCCATACCAACAACCATCCTTAGGTGAATATGACTATTTTTTTTGACATTTAATATCATCCCTTCTCAGCAAACACCCTCTTTAGCAACTCCATCAAAGAATTCAGTCGTAATTCCCTATGAAACCTCTCGTAAACTAATGAATCATTGCTTCGAAGATTGTTTATAATAACCAAAATCATTAAGAGAACTAATTACTCTAATGCTTACATTATAAGGTGAGGCATTTATGTCATCAAATATACAATAGTTATGGGCCTTTTGAGACCTCCCGGGTAATGATCAATGGTAGATTCTTGAATTTTACCTTTCGATGAAACCAGTTTAGGATACAATCCCTGAAGCTAACACCATCCCATTCATCCTCATGTTGAAGTTTAAATTTCAAGTCCTTAAAAATAAATTGGAAGAAATTACACTAACAGAATAGATAAATGACACTCAACCCCCGAAAGGAAAATTTCACATTTATTAGGTCCTACAAAATCATTCTTGGTCGGATTATCACATGAAAGGATTTTATTTTCAATACACAACCACATGAAAAAATATAATTTCGAGCGAAAAATTTTGTAACATCTCCAAAATTCACAAAAATTTAAAATTTTTATATGTGATATTAAATGCTAATTCATAGCCAAAATGCTAGTTTAATAATTAACTCTAGTCTAGTTAACAGATAGTTTACAAAGACAAAACATAAAGAGAAAAACTTAAGAGTTAATATCCTTTAGTTATGTGTAACTAAAAGCTACTAAATTTACTTACTAACTTATAATTCATATGCCACTAACTATACTCAATCTGTATTGATTTTTAGTCTTGAATAAAACTATTTATCAAAAGTTAATGAGTTAAAATTATTGAATTCAGATCATTGGTTTATTTGTAAGAATGTGTATGATTCTGATGGTTATTGGGTGAATCCATGAAGATGGGTGTCTATTTTGGGGGCTCTTATGAAAAAATAAACCTTATATTTTTCATGTTTCTCAACATTGGGCAAATGAAAGTGATATTTTTGTTTAGAATTCCACTTTTAAGTAAAAAAAAAATTTTTAGAGAATTATGTTAGCTTTCTATTCATAATTTTTTCAAATTTTGTAATTGAGATTTGATATGTCATTTTGGAAAATGTTTGACAGTGTGTCCTTATAAAATGAAAGGACTAAAAAATAGTCATGTTTGTTTGCGCCCCTAAAATCATTGTTAAACTTGTGTTTTGCAAAAACAAAATATGCCACAATAATATACACACAATATACTATTGCGATGACTATAATTTTGTAACCAACGGATCTATATACTAATTATAATATTTTTTGAATTTGATCAATGGGGAAACCTTGTCGATTTTCAACATGTTTTTGGTTGTGACACTTTTCTCTCAATTGACTATAAAACTTAAAAATCTACGAAACGCTTTTAAAGTAGACACTCTAATTAACCGCACCATATTTGTTTCAATTTTTTAGGTGGTGTATTTTTAAATTTATATATTTTTCGTTTCACCGCATTTTGAAAGAGATGAAATGAAACTCGACACATGTTAAGAAACAAAAAAATTAAAAATATTGGATCTCACCTATACACAAAAAAATCTACACCTATGGAAAGTAGATTTAATGAAGAAACTAATGGTATCAAATCCGAGAGTCGATTTGTAGTGTAAGGCATCAATTTTACCTTCCAAAAATGGAGAAACCTAAAAATTGTGCAGGTTTCAGGTCTCAGAGGTTATTCGGTCGAACAATTGTTCAGCCAAATAATGTTTTTTCATTACAGAACCATTAAAAGAAAGGTTGTTCGGCCGAAAAAGTAAATGGAAAGAAAAATTTGTCCAGCGGAAAAAAAAAATTTACGTTATCTATACTCGTATAAGTAAAATGAAAGAGAAGCATTATTTTCACACCTTTTCATTTTGTATAAGTAAAAATATTTTTGAAGGGGTTTTCAGAGGAGATTTCTTTCGCCGAAGGAGTTTTTTTACAAGGTATTTTTCTTCTTATTTATTTCCAAGGGGTACTTTCAAAGAGTTTTGTCCCAGGGCACTTTTGCTAAAGATTTTGTGTTCTAAAGTATTTTTGCAAATGAGTTATATCTTGGCAAGAGGTTTTTCATAGAGTTTTTTTTCGAAGGTTTTTTGCGAAGTAGGTTATTTCTATCCAATGGGTTTTTCCAAAGAGTTTCTTTTTCCAAGGTATTTTTCAAAGGAGATATTTCTTTGCAAGGGGTTTTTTCAAAGAGTTTTTTTTTCCAATGAATTTTTGCAAAGTAGGTTATTTCTTTGCAATGGGTTTTTCCAAAGAGTTTTTTTTGCAAGGTATTTTTGCAAAGGATTTTTTTTTCCAAAATATTTATATGAGTTGTTTTTTCAAGGAAGGTTTTTTTTCAAAGAGGTTTTTTTTCCAATTGTTTTACAAAGAAGATTTCTTTACAAGGTGTTCTTATTTTTTTACAAGGGTTTTTGTCAAAGGAGATTAAACAATAATGGGAAATAAGAGAAACCATCAAAAAAGTGATCATAAACGTGATGACGATGCTAATAGAGAAAAACAAAAACTCAGAAATAGAGCCAAAAGAGCAAGGGTTGCATAAACGAAAGAGAGAATTGAAGATATAAAAATAGATTTACATGACACTGTTGATGAAATGGAAATTCAAAATAGGGTACAAGAAGAACAAATGGAAGTTGAAGAGACCATTGTTGAAGATGTAAATAGTGATTTACATGTTAATGTTGATGAAGTCAATCTTGAAGATCAAAATCAAGATCCAAAAATTGGACCTTGTATGTATATATTATGTATTTTCCAAATTCATTTTTTATAATGAATTGTATTTTTGGACATATGTTAAATTAAATTTAACTTGATGTATAGGTAATTTCACCATTGATGATGAAATGTTAGAAGACATTGATTGCGACAAATAGGGAGAAAAATTACCCATACACGTTGCATGATATCGTGCTAGACAAAAATTTGTGATGATATTCTCAAGGATTGTTCAATAGCAAGACAAGTGCAAATTTTGAGATGTTTATTGGTGTCCAAGAAGTTAGAAGGTGCTACGTCATTATTGGGTATTCACAAGGTGACAAAAAAGTTGAAACTGAAACATAATGTGATAGAAAATACAGGTGACGCAATAAAAAAATTTGGAAAATCTAGAAAGAAAGATACCAGTGTTGCACGTAGATAAATTCAGATAATAATTGTTTCAGATAGTACTAGACAATAACGTTTGAAAACACAACCAGCACAAGCAATTGGAACCTCGAGAAAGACATTATACAAACATAGCAAAGTCAAAATGCAAATAGATGAAAATGATGAGCTTGCTTGCTGGGAAATTATTTGTAGACAACCTTACAAAGATAGAATGGGAGAAGGCGTTAAAGATATTGTACATAAATATTGGTTGGAGGATGCTCGAGTTCCACCAAATTAAAGGGACGTGATATGACAAACAGTATCATGAAATGTATATGAAAGATGTACAAAACATATAATGGAAATGACACAAGTACAATTGTTCAATAAATTCAAGGAGAATCATCGCGGAATTAATATGTCAATCACTACATTTGTGCAACAAAAACCATGGTATGTTAGACCTATTACTATATGTGACACATGTTGTTGTCATTATCATGTGCAATTTCAATTATATTATGACATGTTTCTTGAATTTGGTCAAATTTTTTGGACAAATTGAGTACCTCCACACACAGTATGTGAATTCATATCTCAAACTCTATGCGAGAGAAATCATGATGAAGTATTTTATAATAAGAAATGTGTCAATGGAAAACATTGTCATGGTTGTGTAAATCTTGTTTTATTCCACAATAAATACCCTATCGATAATGATCAGTCGCATTCAAATTTAACCATTGATTGGAGAAGATATGAATACAACAATTATTCTACAAGTTCTAGTGATGCACATTCCAAAAGAATTGATTTGCGAGAAGATAAAATATGTGTGACAGATTTTCTCAAGAAATTTGAAAGTGAAATTTATAAATACACCAAGCATTCACATAGAGAATGATGGAAATACCTTCAATTCAATCATTCCCATGAAATTTTTCCAACTGGAACAATTTTTTCTGTGGTTGATTTTGGAGAAAACTACACATTTTTTGCATAAAAAGAGATTCAAAGTGAATACTATCATTCTGACCAAGTTTCGATATTTATCCGTGTTCTATTAGACATTCTCAACAAGATGTTGATGGCATTGAAAGCACGTGTGACAATCGATATGTGATTAAATAATATCACTTTTATATCAACGATGATCGTACATACGATACACTTTTTGTTCAACATTGTATTGAAATTTTTTTCTATGATTCACTAAAAAGTCGTAAAGTTAAATTCAATGAACATTGGATATGGTCGGATGGATGTGCGAGACAATTTAAATATTCGTGATCATTTTTTTGGTTATGTCAACTTCATAAAGCACTGAACATTAAACATCACTGGAATGTCTTTGAAACTGGACATGGAAAAGGTGAACATGATGGTGTAGGAGCATGCATAAAAAGAGCACTTTGAAGATGGAAAATGAACCATTCTTCTAGACGATTTCATTCAGCTACAGAGGTTGTCCAATGGTGTAAATCACATCTAAGCCATGATTGTAGTCAACAATCAAAAGATGTGCGGATTTATGTACACGATTTTTTTAATTTATATTAATTGTCAATTTTAAAAAAAGTATGTACTAACATTGAAGTATTTGTACACTAACGTTAAAAGTTGTCATTTGTGATTTCTCATTTATTGTGTAGGTTTTTTTGGCTTGTTGGGGTCCAATATATAGATAGATCAATACCATACAAGGCTAGCACCATACATGGGACTAGAGAACATCACTCTATTCAAACAAAAGCCTTCCAAAAGGTGTTTGCTTTTGACAGTAGAAAGCAATCATGTTTCTGTCATATTTGCACTGAAAATGTTGAATCTATGAAAGTTTGTGAAAACATAACAAACAACTACGTAAAACATTAGAAACACATAGAGATTAATCCAAAAGGGAAAATGCCACTAGCAAGTATAGAATATTAGAATCATAAGAAATAAAAATATCATATGATGGCTCTATAATTTCAGATCTTGTTAGAGAAGTTAATGATCTTGTTGATTGTTCATTGTTGTCCATCACCTTATGTGTATATAGTCAATTTAACTCATTTAAAAACTCTAACGGTAATTGTAATTTGCACAGGAGATGTTTCGTTGTGATTGCACCTTTAAACAACGACGAAAATGTAAAATATTATTTGATGTGATGCACTGAAGGAAAAATGAAGTTATTGGAGGACTACAATGACAATGAATTTACATACAAGAGAGGATCCATAATGTAATATCCCACTTGTTGTACCCTGAATGCTTTGTAATTGTAAAAATGTTAAAGTGTAATTATTCTGGTGGGGAGCTCAAGGCCAAGGCCCCGCCAGAAACAAGAAGTAGAACTAAATATGAATTAGTTACCAGAAAAGACAAGCTCATGAAACCTAGTGCATGGACGCCACTTAACGATGGTCAACTAAGCCCACAAGGGCTGAAGGCGAACAACTAAAACAGCCATAAGTGATAACTTAGTCTTATTTATCGTTTGAAGTATGTCGGTATTAGAAAAATGTCCGCCCTAGAAGGGGTTCATACTTCACTAAATTTTATCCCAGCTAGGATATCGTAGCCGAGATTGCTAACCCCATTATGGCTAAGCCATGTTGGAGGTAGTTGAAGTCATCTTCGCGCCGACATAAAAGAATCAAGGGTTAAAGGTTTAAAAAGGAAAACAAAACCAAGGAATTAAGGGATAAAATACTATAAGTCGTAAATGTATATATATATATATATATATATATTAGGTAAAGGAAGATACAATCTTCAGCGTGCCTCATTTAATATTTAAACAATGACACACATCCACCGTGACTAGTTCTATAGAGACTCATATTATAAATTATATGAAGTCAAGACATACATATTCTTTTTAAAAACAAAAAATTAAAAGATGATAGGGAAATGCCTACGATAGTGGGCACGAAGAGAAATTTGTTCAATTATATTCTTCGAGGAAATCCGCCTAAAACTTAGGAGAATCCCTTAGTGAAAAATAAAGGGTGAGTAAAGAAAAAGATCCTTTATTTTATTATTTTATAAACATATTACTTTTCCTAAGAAACCATATTATTCCTTTCTATGAACGTTTGCCCTAGAGGTAGGGGTCTGACGACGTGATTTATTGCGAGACTGAGGGAGTCATACCTCAGCAAAGTCAAGGGTAGATTCCATGCCTTGATTCATAAGAGACGTTAGGGGAATGTTAGGGAAAAACCATTCTCTTTAACTATAAAAAAATTACGCAGTTCATTTATGGGGGAAAATTTTTGTTTTGGAAAATGGAAGAGAGAGATGGTGGATCTTGGGGATTTTTGGGCTAGAGCCCTCGCTTCCATGTCTCTACTACACAAACCCTGCTATCCTATGTTTTCCTAGATCTGGTATGTTCATTTCAGTGCCTGCATTTTTCTCTTAAGATCCGCAAGGACTTGTTATGCCTATGTTCTCATATTAAATCTGGAAAAGGGATTTGCATTGCACTCTTATCTAGATCAGGTAATGGCTAGAGGATTAAGGTTGTTTTCTGATTTGAATCTAGAAAGGGTTTAGCATGGCACTATTTTATCGATCCGGAATGAACCACAACAAATGCATTCTTCGATAGCTTGGATCACGTTGCTAGTAATTATTTTAATGATTGTGGAAAAATTATGTTGCTGCCCAGATCTCTAGGCTGTTTGGTTTCCATCTGCGTGGTTTTCAACCAATCTAAAAATTTATGCTTGCCGTTCTATTCCTACGATTGGACATACTTTGGATTTGGTGGCTAGCGATTACCGTTGGAAGGGTTTCATAAATTTGATTTGTCGCAGTACATAGTTTATGCATTTTTAAAAGTCGTAGCTAGTAGATTTTGTGGCTTGCAAATTTAACTTGGAAAGGGTTGCATTAAATCGATTGATGCATGTGATCTACCTCAAAATGTCTTTTATATTTGAATCTTCATTCTTTCAAACCATAGATCCATCACATTATTGATGGATGCCTGTGATCTGGTATTTGGAATGCTGTACTATTGTTTATTTTATAGATCTGGAGTATACATCATCTATTTCATAGGTCTTGAATGTCTGTGATGAATATAAATTTAGGTAACTCTTATGCTTGCGTTATGTTTAAAATATACCCTTTTTGTAAAGAACTGGAATCCGAGATCATGGTTGTATACAATTTGATCTTATAGGTCTGGTATTATAGGCCATAGTTGTATACGATTAATCTTATAGATCCTTGTTTTGTTAATAGAATATGCAAGCGATAGCTAGGTTATTGTTTAAAATCTCTAGGAAAGTTTAGTAGAGGTTCAATACCAGTTATCGTAATTAACTCTCATTGCAGATTTGAACATATCCTAGATGCATTTTAGTTTTTACATGGGTTTCTTTTGTGTTTGAGTATGGATATAGGGAATCCTTCAGGTGTTTTGAAGTTGAGTTTCATTGTAGATTTTATTTAGATCATACAACTGCGACTTGGGACTTATACTCGACTATTTCTTTGAATATGGGTATAGTAGATCCAAGGTTGCGTTTAGAAGTTGTAATTACAGATCAAGTGAAATCATAGCTACATTTTAGGTACATGCTTATGTGGTATAGGCCCACGTACTCTTCACCTTTCAATACATGAAGTAGACCTACGAGGTTACTTTATCCTTTACCTACTATGTTTATATGTACTAGCGCTGGGAATAAAATGAGGTAGGGTTGTTGAATTGGATAGTAATCCTGAGAATTGTTAAATATTATAAAGCTCCTGCACTAGCCTGACAACACTAATGGATAAATACCCCTGGTAAGGGGGTCTATCAAGAAAAATGTAAGAAGTATGGCGACAATGATGTTGCCGATTGTAAATTGTTAATAAAATAAATGTCACAAGATGTGACAGTTTGGTGGACGTAACACATGGATTGGTTGAACCACATATATTGGCATTTCTGGTGTTTTGTGTCTAAATGCTTCCGTTCTTGTATTGTTTTGTGTGCTTATATTTTTGTCTTTGCTTTTGATGTTGTGATTGATGTTAATGTGTACACGATCCCATTAAATGATATCATTTATACTTTACGTTATGATGTTAAATAATGCAAATTTATATTGGTGTTAACGTGCACATGATCCCATTGAATAGTATCCTATATGCTTTAGATTATGATGTGGTTTATATTGGTGTTACTGTGTACATGATCCCATTAGATAATATCCTACATGCTTAAGTGATGATGTTAAAAAAAATATTTGCAGCACATAAGTAGTTCTATATTGAGACCAATCATATTATGTTTAATGAGGATGCATCATAGATCAAAGATTACGATTTCTTGTATGCTTTGTAGGTCATGTTCAGGGCACTATGATGATGCAATGCTTGTGGTTAAGATTAATATCTTAGGGTATTTACATTAAAGAAAATTGTCATCAACGAGACTGTAATGCTGAACAATTGAAGGTTATAAGATATGCTATTGATATGAATAAAAGTGCACCTCATATGATTCATTACTTAAAAATAAACAATGAATATTCCATCGAATCGATCATTTTTTCTTAAGGAGACGATAGCCAGTAACTAGCTATCTTGATGGTGGATAAAAGGTGGCTAAAGATTTAGCAATAAATAAATAATTAATCCCTTAAGAGAGATCCATATTGTTAGTCAAAGGTTAATGTAGATAAAAATGTGGTTAAAATAACATTGGAGTATGTTATCAAATGACAGGTTAATTGCTACACCTAAGTATTCCACCATTGAGGGGATTACATAATCATGTAAGTACTAGAAGGCAAAATATGCATGCTTGGTTTATGTTATCAATAGAAAGTCCTAGTAAATTGGATGTGAATTGCATGTTTGGTTTTCTAATGAGGAGGATGGATGTAAATTGTCGAATTATTGTTTACAGTGCGTGTGATTTGACATTATCGAATTTGATTGGAAATGCTTCATTGAAATGCCATGAAAATTCTAACGCTAACATGATTGACTCGTTTTGTAGTAACAATTTAAAAAATAATATTTCTACCCCTTTTTCCACACCTAATGCCATTGAGGTATAAGGGGTATGTTACAGATGGTATCAGAGTGAAAGTTGAAACACTTGGGCCTCTGTGGGCTCAAAATGCTCCTACACATTTCGTTTTAGGAACTAATGATTGAGTTTGCCTTGTGATAACAGGAATCAACAAGCTTACACTGTTATGCAATATAGGTACATTAAGATGTACTAAACAAAGATATTTATTGACCTTGTAGTTGTGCAAGAGAAGAACACCCATTAATTTTTCCAATTCAACGTCAGGCCCAATGATGTAAGTACGCAGGTATCTGGCTATTTCCTTGATCACTTACAAATATGTTTACGAATGGCTAAGATGATTGCTTCGTCTCTATTTTGAGTTGAACCAATAAAATTTAATGAGGTATAGCATTTTTCTTGACAAACTCATGGTTGACGAAAGTACTATAGTAGTTCCTATTATAATAGTAATGTGGGATTTGAAATTCATAGTTGAATTGGCCATTAATGATCTGATATATGTTAAAAGAATTCCATGTGGAAAAATGGTGATAGGTTGCATTGCAAGACATGGTGAATTATTGTTGTTAAAGAGTAACATTGAAAGTGGTACCTAACTACCAATCAAAGGTAGGAGTGCTAAATATCTAACAAGAATTGAATATGGATTATAAGTTCTCTAGACCTAATTTAGGGTTCATTATTTGTAATAAATAAATGTAAGTGGTTCGTGAGAGTATACTCCAAGTCTTAGAGGTATCGTCATGTGGAGGAATATGCTTATAGATATATGTATATGTAAATGTACATGTATGACTTAGCTAAATACCTTGAAGATAGAAAGGTGGCAGTTAAAGAGAACTTGATAAGTTAACCATTTCAGAGTCGGTGTATTACCCTTGGAAAATTCGCAAAAGGATTAGCTGCAAACTATCACGTATAGTAAAATGGTTTAAGCAAAAGGTAAGTAATGCTAAAGTAGTAGCCATGCTAAAACATATGTTGTACTGTCAAGATCATACAAAATACAAATTGTATTAAATAAATGTTACCAATACTAACACTATGTAAAATAGGAAAGCACCTCTTTACATTTGGAATTTCATGTAAAACCACAAATGAAACGATTGCATTAAATCGTATAGATACATGTTAGTCGAACAGATATGATTGAATATAGATGTTGGTAATAAATAATTGGTTAAGGTGCATGACTAATTATAGCCAAAGTAAATTTATTGACTCAGCATTTAGATCGGAGGTAGGAAATAATGTTTATCAAAGATTTGGGTCCATTAGTTTTTTGACAATATGTATGCACATAACTATCATATGACTTTGGGTCCTAAATGCATATAAAGAAGAATTGTGTTCGACAACTAATAAAAATGGTTAGTCGTTACACCTGATAAGTGAATGATGAAAGAAGTGAATGTTATTTGTTTTTCTGAACCTGTGTGTAACAAAAATTCTTAGAAAGTAAATGTTAAATTCTTTATCAGAAGTTGTTGAATTAACATGTGAATGTTGAATGCGATGCTATGCAAAGGTAGGACTTGAATTTCAAAATTGTTAGGAAGAGAATTCAAGTTAGTACAATATAGTACTGTTATAATGTGCCCTTTACATATAATCATTAGTGTGCAACAAAATTGGGTTATGCACATAAAGACTATTGAGCTATATATACATTTTCATTACCATGGTTGATCTCCTTATACATTTTCATGAAAAATGACAACATTCCTTACAGTATTTCTTCAAGAAAAGGAAAAAGAAAAACTAGACTACTTATGAACTTGGACCACATTATAGCTAAGGTAAATAGCATGGTGTGTTGTGCCTAATATTTCTGGTCGTGCAGAAGGAGTACACCTATATGAAGGCTCCCATGTTGATGAACTAGAATAGTGGTAAGACATGACATAAGTAGTCGAGGTATGAAATTATGATAATGGTTTACTTTGTTTACTTTGGATTATTTATGTTATTGGAATTTCCATGTCCCTAGCATTGCCACTGATGAATGTGGTATAAAGTTGAAATACCCGTAGTAATTATCCAAATAATAGATGAGTTGGGATGTCTAAAGATATGGATATCGAAAATAAGTGACTTGATGAATGTTGTATAATGTTATATGCTAACATTGCAGGATATGCTAGGAACACTATCAGTTGGAGTTGACTGTTAGAAAAAATATTTGCTGCCGTAAATAATGACATGGGTGATGTTTTACTTATTATAATTGTCGAATCTCAAGGTTTTATAACCTAGGATTAACTGTGGATGATGTTGGTTACATATTGACATTCCAGGCTTCACCAAGATTATGACCATTGCTACAATCGACGTACATTACGGTATATAAATTCGCCTGCATATGTAAGTTGCATTCAATTACTCAGAAATGAGTAAGGAGTAATGTTTCTAGATGATTTACAAAGTTATATAACTCATGAATGATGATTAGATGATTAATTAAATTCTAGGTTATCGATAGATGCTTTGGCTAACCAGGTAGCCGATTCATGAATCGGGACAATGACAGTAAAGTCATAAGCACCAAGGAGTGTGCATTATAAATAGTCAAAGTCAAAATGTATATGTTGGGTAAAATTATTGCTATTTAATTTAACTTCAATTTAATTGTCAACCAGGACATGTAAACTTTGAGTCACTACACCATATGTGCAGGGAAAAATGATTTCAAGCTCATGCCTAGGGTAATTTTTGATTCACAGACAAAGAAAATAGAGTGTAATCTATGGAACTGCTACTCTAGTAAATAATCAATACCAATAGTTATTAGGTCTAACCTAAGGAAGGAAATGAGTTTGCTGAGACCTGTTTTACAGCCTACAAAATTGTCAAATCCAATGTAACCTACAGCAAACTCAAACGATGCTAATCATTGATCTACTCCTTAAAACAAGCAACCAAGCAAGTAAATAGTTTATTAAAGGAAACCCTACTTTCAAATCTGCCTACAAAATGATGACTTTTGATCAATCCTAAAGGTATTATACCTTTCTAATATTGCATCTCATACTGCACTCATCACCCATAAAGAATCTTATGCTAACATGATGACTCTTTTTAACCCTAATTCATACAAACACTTACCATTCACAAACTAGAATTAAATTTGTCTCTCTCCTAACAACAAATACACTCTACCTGCATTCTGTGCTCACAAAAATATATTGGAACTATTCAGACAACACACACTTCACTTCTCATTTGCCTATCCTACGAGTCTTGTCTTCAAACCATAGGAAACAAAGCTGTCAAATGATTAATGAACTGTGATATCTCTTTTTAACTTCATTCAAGATCATGAAATAAACAAAACATAACTTCAATCCTCAGTTCGAAATGTTATCCTAAAAACCCTATAAGCTCTGTAAACTAAAATCTCTACAAATACTTCTAAAATCACTGTACATTCAATAAATACTGCAAATCAACAAATCTTTGAAACACTCTGTAACCTAACAAGATTCTGGACAAGAAATTGAACTATTCAATAATCAGGATTAATTATGGACATAAAAGAAATCTAGAAATCATAATCCAACCTATCTCTCCATTCTCACTATTCTCCAACTCTCTATTCTACTAAATCAAACTTTGAACCTATAGACACAGCTGAAAGTAATTGTTTTATCCAAAGGTGTTGAATGATGCAATCAAACTTATCGCACACAGTCAATGACATCGACTAGCTTAAAGCATGTATCTTCTTCCCAAATCACAAGTTATTAAAACTATTGGCATACATCCATAAAAACAGTATTGAAATATACAATATAACTTCACTTACAGCAGTAAAAAATGATATGCACAGATGATCAGAGTTGAAGGTGGGCCCTACCTTCAACACCTACGAATCTGAAATGAAAGCTTTAAGAAGATAAACGTAATTGTTGATCTATTAATAAAAGTCAGAGTTTACAGTGTCTTCTCTCTTTGTCCCCCCTTAGTGTTTCAAGGTCACATTGTATACTTGAACCACAAAATGAGTAGACCTTTGAGCAAGGATCGACCCAATCCCAACAGATCTACACCTATCCCGATCAATAATGCATACATGAACCAAAATATTGGATTCGAATTTCTTGGAATCCATACATTGCTGAAGATTGAGGGAAACAACTTCTTGAGCAACTGATAGCTACAAAACAGCACTAGGTAACTTCACCTGCA
Organism: Pseudotsuga menziesii; assembly: GCA_001517045.1. Taxonomy (NCBI): domain Eukaryota; kingdom Viridiplantae; phylum Streptophyta; class Pinopsida; order Pinales; family Pinaceae; genus Pseudotsuga; species Pseudotsuga menziesii. The sequence goes on along the minus strand of LPNX010873850.1, from coordinate 79,409 downwards.
TCCTGGAAGCGATTGGAAATCAAACGAGACATTATCTTTGGAAATAAAATCCCCCAAATCTCTGCATCAGTCAACATACACTCCTTAAGCGCTGGGACAAGAGTTGGGTCGAACAACCAAAAGGACCACTGCATGAAAAGTAAAGACTTGTCAATTGACCAAAAAACTAAAGTTTTATTGTATGAATTAAAACCAAACAAAATAATAAATAAACAATGAAAAATATCAACAATTCACCTATTATAGCACCTTGCAATGTTGTTCTTGAAAAGGCGTATTCAAGCACAAAACACAACTAGATAAAGGTGAATATTACTTGATTTCATGGAACTTTGAACTAGAAATAAGGTGCTGAACAAGAAAAAATAGGAGGCCATCATCTCCCCCAGACTGAAGACCTTGCATGTCCCAATGCAAGAAAGTTTTAGACAGACAAAATTGAAACTCAAAATAGATGACCAATCTGTAGGTTAAATTCCAGAAACCGAAGCTGAAGTATTAAACAGGACTTGTACTTGAGGAGGAGATGGAGCTGTTTGCTATTGTACACTAATCAATTTTTCAAACTATTTGTCCTTTTTCTTTAACTGCTTCCTGAGACTACGATTAGACCTATTAATGTCATCAACTAAGGTCTGCAAAGATGATACCTTAGCTTTCAAAATTGCATTTTCTTGTTTGATAAATCGGTCCAGTCTAACATATTCCTGCAATTTTTTAGTCAACTTAAAATTTCTCTATCGAAAGTATTCAATTCCCTAAGCTGAAACATCTGATCGATGAGATTTAGCAGACTTCTTACCATATTTTGAAGGTGATGCTGGCAATGAAGGCTCATTGATAGGACTCGATACGGAGGAATGATGATGAGAACCATGTGAATCAGAATTATCGTGGGCAGAAGAAGAGGTGGATGAGGACAACTGGACATGTACAGGTGCCTTACCTTTGGACTCCCTCTTCTTCTCTTGAACAGCCATACTACGGGTAAATCTATGATTTGATGAAGCCAACAAGTTTACATTATCAGACTGACCTTCCCCCCCCAGACTGAGAGTTTACACACTGCCCTTTAGACCCCCGAGACTTCTGAATATGGGAGGGTCCAGCCTTCTTACAGCTCTTGACTACTGGTTCCTGAATATGACTGGTTTGATGCTCAAAAGCATTGACAGAGGATGCTTTTTCAAAAAGATCAGGGATAAAAGGCCCACATGGATCATTACCCAGGGGTGATTTGAGATGGTAATTGGACAATTCATATATAAATTGCTCCCATACCTGATCCTTCTTCTTCAACTCAGCTAAAATAAGCATCTTGATAAACCCATGACGGTATAGGCTATGTGTAGGATTCTCTATGTTTTTCCTAACTTGCGAGGCCATCTTACCCAAGCTCTTCCAAAAATAAAATGGAAAGTTAAGAATCTTACCGAACTCAAAATGAGCAAGCAGGAGAAAGTGACAGGATTTGAAGGTAGAGAATCGACCCTCACACGTAATGAGCTTGGTGATGATCACTAAGGAATTGAGAAATTCTTCCTTGACCCAAAGCTTTGAGAATCCTTTTTCACCTTTCACAGCCAAAAATTCGGGTTTAAAAACATAGTCGTAATCTTTGCGTGGCAACCGGAAATTCTTAAACCAACGATCCCCTGTGTGTGGAAGCCCTGTAGCCTGCGCAATTGACTCCTCCGTAACTTGAAATTCCAGTGACCTGACCTTAGTTGTGTGTCCATCAAACCCTAAGGTGAATTGCAGGGAGACGGCATCATCATGCCCTTGTAAATTGGTCAAGAAAGAATGCCACCCGACTCGAATAAACATCTCTTTGCAGGCTAAAAACTTAGGTTTGGCCAATAACTGTCCATACTCAGAGGGTTCATGTTGATTGAGCATCGTGGAGACCAAAAAGAATATAGGAAAGTGACTTAACACAATGAGCATACAGTTAATTTGAAGACAATTAAAAGACTTCATCAATCTTTCTCCCACTGGCGAAGATGAAAACTGGAAACAGCCCGTAAAAATAATGGCAAAGGGTGGTAGTGACAACGGCGGACGTGCAGAGGAAATCATGGTAAACTAAGGCACGTACGACCCATGTTGCATTAGATTATGATGATATGGACATGATTTGATAAAATCATAACCTTATGACATATTTAACCATGGCGTTCAAGAATTTCAATTGGAATATATTACTGACATGAATTGCATTAAGAATGGCAAATTAATAACATAAAGTGAAATAGTGTTGAAGGTCGATGTCATTAAAATATTGACAAAGGAAAGGTGGTATATAGACTAGGATTATAAGGTTATTATAGTAGATCCCACATTTCATCGAACTTACATTAAAAGCAAAAACACTTGGTTTATAATAATAACACTTTGTTTATAACAATTAAGAATTATCCCAGCGTTCATTACCTTCACCACTTAATGTATCAATTTCCCAATTTCATTCCAGCACCTCATCCTGCACCTGATCCAGCACCTCAGCCAGTCTAAGACACAAAGGAATTTTCAAGCTAGCAAGAGTGAAAATGGTTACCAGCATAGTAGTGATATTATAGAAAATAACTTTCTCCAAATATACCACTTGTATGAGTTGAAAAGGGCAAGTAAAACTACTTGAAAATTTGTTTTACCCCAACAAGCTCATGGCACAATTACCTTATTCCATGGTTACTTCTTGACCTGGGTACACAGAAACAGAGCTAAGTCATGAAACCAATCTTTATTAGCAATACAAAAACATAATTAAATACAACTCATAGACAATCAATCTCACTCCTGTATTCAAAACTTCAACCATGAGCACAGACTTCTTTCTCTTTATTCATATAGAACTTTTTCCACCAGAACATGTGCCTTAAAAACACAAGACAAGAGGATTACTGAAGGAAGCCAATGGTGTACTAGCCAACTTGACTCAGATTCACACAAGATAGTTTGAGCGGTGAAAAGAAGAACAAATAATGAGGTTCACAGCTATGTCCATTGAATCAGTAAACGCCAGTACACTCTAGAGGCATAAACCTTTTTCTTCTAGCAAGGATCTGGTAACAAAAACTTAGAGCATCTGAAGATGATTATCAACTGCCTATTACAAATAGTTTCGTTAGATTTTCATTTAACCCACACATGACCTCTCTTTAACATTTACATAGGCACATTGTTCACACAGACAAGTATAAATGAGGCTTTTAAAAGAGATATCAGAGTCAGAACCCACTGCCAGCGAGCCTGTTCAGTACTCCGGTGGGGTAACTGTAATATCTAAGAAGCTTCTTCCCTAGGTAGAATGCCCCATTGCCAATAGGCCTGTTCAGTACCTTGATGGGTTTTCCTGTTTATACCACAGGTCGGTACCCGCTGTCGACGGACCTGTTCAGTATCCCGGCGGGTTAACATCTTACACCCGTTTTCTTTCAAAGGCCCTTGTCCCAAATTCATCTTAAAGATAAATTTTATGATTTTCTTATGCATAGATGAGTGGGGGAGCAGCTCTGAAAACCATCTAGGAGTGGGATGGTATGAAAATTGGAAGAGTGTTCTTGAAACATGCATGTAAAGATTTGTCCAAATGAACAACTAACCCCTATAAGTGTATAAAGTGAAAGACATGAAGTGGCTGGACAAAAGATGTGTATATATATGTCTTTAATATAATGAAATCCAATAGATAATAATCAACAGACCGCTCAGTCCTGGAAACCTTTTCTTATAATGGTGCCTGTCTGGATAATAATTCAATGTCCATAGCTGTTACTACTAAAAAAATAATATCCTCATTCAATCCAGTGTGAAACTAAGTCAAATGGCACTAGTATCCCATGAGTTCATAAGCAAAAACCCCTTTGAAGCTTAAATCACTAATGGAGGCAGTGCTAGGTGGATAGGTACTTGAATGAATACAGAGGACAAGTCAAAAAAACTGAGCAGCACACACTTTATTTACTTGACACAAGCATTCCAGTTACCCAGTGAAACTCAGAAATTTAATTCAAATTAACACAGTCCTTGAAAATTATTTGTAAAAGGAATCAATGGGCTGAAGTAGGAACAGTAACAGAAAGACTTCCCTTTTTTGTCCCTGAACCTACCCAAAGAGAGTACTTGCATCATTCAAAAGAACTTATTAAAAAAACTCCTATACATATATACAAAAAAAACAATTTCATTGGATGTCACTGCAAGAAAGTAGGGGATGAAGAAGTCATTTCTTCACCTACCAGCTCCAGTTCAGATTGCTGACTCATGTTATGAATGAATTCTTGCTTAGAAAGAGGTTTATGATATACCTTTAACCGGTGTCCATTCACCACAAATGTAGCTTGTTCTTCATCTATTGTCCTGATCTTGACAGAACCATTATAAAAAATAGTCACAATTTCATATGGTCCCATCCATCTAGTGGTAAGCTTACCTTTGAAGTGTTTAAACTGTGAGTCAAACAACAGAGCCCAATCACCTTCTTCAAAAAAATTTCATGCCATTTAGTCCTCTGATTCTGTATTAAAGCAGTTCGTTGGACAGCATCTTGTCTAATTTCATCAAACTTATTCAATTGCATCAACCTCTGCTCCCGGGCTTCATCTAAATTCAAGCTCAATTGTGCAGCAGTATGAAAAGTCTTCACCTGAAATTCTATAGGGAGCAAAACCTGTTTTCCATAAACAAGCTGATATGGGGTATGCCCTGTGGTGTTTCTCCACATAGTTTTGTAAGCCCACAATGCCTCTGGTAGCCTGTATGCCCAGTCCTTATGATGCATCTACACAGTCTTAGTTAAAATGGCTTCTAACACTTTGTTTATTGACTCCAACTGACCATTTGCTTGGGGGTGGTAAGGAGAGGATTTATAGTGTTTAATCCCATATTGCTCTGTCAGTGCTTTCATTGATTTGGAAACAAACTGTGCTCCATTTTCAGTTACAATTTCATGAGGAATCCCAAAGTGAGTGAAAATTTCTTCATAAATAAACTCTATGACTGATTTCTCGATGGCCCTTAATAGAGCTTTTGCCTCCACCCACTTAGTCACATAATCAGTACAGACTAATATATATCTCTTCTTTCGTGACATTGGTGAGATTGGTCCAACAAAGTCCAATCCCCATTTTTCAAAAGGTTCAATCTGTACCTAGGCTTCTAAAGGAATTTCATCAGCAGTAGTAGGTCTTCCCATTTGTTGGCAACTATCACAACCCTGTACATATTTTTCATCATCTTTGAAAAGTGTGGGCCAGTAATACCCTTGATGTAACACCTTGTATGTTGTCTGCTTGTCTGAAAAATTCCCTCCACAAGGTCCATCATGACAGGCTTGAAGGATATCATACATCTCATCCTCCCTTACACATCTCCTGATAATCAAATCTGGACCAGTTCGAAAGAGGTCATTACCTGCCCATGAATAGTTAGCACTTTGCTGTATGATCCTTCGTTTTTCATATGATGACAAATGAGCAGGTATTCTTCATGTGACCAAGTAATTGGCTATATCTTCAAACCATGGTGTTTTAATAGAAATAGCAAATAAATGTTCGTCAGGAAAGGTATCATCTACAGGAACATTATCATCAGTATGAGTCAATCTTGAGAAGAAATCTGCAACCAGATTTTCCTTCCCTGGTTTGTCAACTATAGTAATGTTAAACTCCTGTAGCAAAAGAAGACATCTAGTAATTCTGCCACTAGTTATAGGTTTATTCATCAAAAATTTAATAGCAGAGTGATCAATGTGAACAAATACATCATAGCCAGTAATATAATGCCGAAATTTATTAATGGCATGAACTACCACTAGAAATTATTTTTCAGTCACTGTATAATTTAGTTCTGCTAGTGTTAAATTTTTACTGATGAAATAAATAGCATAATAAGATTGATTTTCTTTCTGTTTGAGCACTCCTCCTAAGGCAGTGTCTGAAGCATCATTTTGTATATGAAAGGGAAAAGACCCGTTTGGCCCCCACAGAACTGGTGTTGAAGACAATTCTGTTTTTAGAGTGTCAAAGGCTGTCTGATAGTGTTGATCCCAACAAAAACCAATGTCTTTGGCTAATAACTTAAAAAGTGGAGCTGCTATCTTGATAAAATTGGTAATAAACCTAGGATAGTAACCCGCATGTCCCAGAAAAATTCTAACTTCCTTTTGTGTAGTTGGTGGAGATAAACCAGTAATGATTTCAATCTTTGTTGGATCTACCTTGATACCTTCTGTTGAGATGTGGTGCCCTAAAACAACACCCTCAGTTAACATCATTTTTCACTTTTCATGGCTTAAAGCAAGATTTGTTTCTTGGAATCTTATTAGGACTTTCTCTAGGTTATCTAAGGCTTATTTGAAATCATTACCATACACTGTGAAATCATCCATATATATTTCCACACAATCATGGACTAAATCAGCCAGAATACCTAACACTGCCCTCTGGAAGGTGGCAGGAGTGTTACACAACCCAAATGGTAACACCTTGTAAGCATATGTTCCCCATGGGCAGGTTAAAGTAGTTTTTTCTTGGTCCTCTGGGGCTATTCTTATTTGGTTATACCCACTATATCCATCAAGAAAAGAAAAATATTGTTTTCTTGATAAAGTGTCCAAAACCTGATCTATGAAAGGAAGAGGGAAGTAGTCTCTGAGAGTTGCTTTGTTTAATTCCCGGAAATCTACACATATTCTCCACTTACCTCCCTTCTTTGGGACAATCACCAATGGAGATACCCATTTACTATCAGAAATGGGATAGATAAAATCTGCATCAAGCAATTTTTGTAACTCATCCTTCACAATGTCTTTAAGCGTAGATTTCATTCTCATATGTGGTTGCCTTACCGACCTAATGTTTTCCTGTGTATAAATATGATGGATTCATGTGTGAGGGTGAATGCCTTTCATGTCTGTATAAATCCAAGCAAATTCCCCAGACTGTGCTTTGTGCAACTTAACTAACTGATTTTGTTGGTCTTGAGACAGATTTGCATTAATAAATAAAGACCTTCCTGGACTAATCTCCATTGGTATGGTTGAGGCTCCAACTTTCTCATCTATAAATAAAACCACTGATGATGAGATGGTTGAAGGGTAGTATTGTTCTTGAAAATATTCTGTAAAAACATGATATAAGTCAGAGAAGGATTGGGGAAAATCAATACTAGTAGTGGCTGAGAGAAATTGATCTAAGATATCATCTTCAGTCTAGTCTTCCAGCCCCCTAGTTTGACTAATGGATAGAAAAGGTTGTTCCACATCCTCATCTTCGTAAGGACTCTCTAACCATAACATGTTTTCTATTACAGGCTGCACTAGTGACTAAATAATAAGGTTCTGTAGAGAAGTACCATTTGATATAGTTAAAATACCCTCTCTACATCCTATAAAGGCATTGGCAGTTGCTAACCAGGGTCTGCCTAGTATAACAAGATGTTCTCCCATTGGGTGTTTGGTTTGGAGTACCAGGAAATCTATTGGATACTCCCAAGAAGCTACAGTGATAGAAATGTCATCTAATGCCCCTACAGGTTTAGCTGTGCTCCTATCATCCAACTCCAAAATGGTAGGAGTATGTCTGAGGAGATTATACAACTGAATTCTCTGCATGGTGGTCATAGACATGACATTAATCGCAGCCCCCAGGTCAACTAGAGTGTTTCCTATTGGAATCTCATTAATGCAAATGGTCACCACTAGGTTCCCAGGATTTGCAAATTTTGGAAGGGATGGTCTGAAATATAATTGGACAGCTGGCCTATAACGTGTATTGTAGGTGGATCTTTCTGTTTTCGACCAGGTTTCTTCAAGCATAATTCCCTTACCATTTTGGAATAAATAGGAACGTCTCTAATGGCCTGAAGTAATGGAATCTTGATACAAACATTTTTCAACTTATTTTCCAAATCAAATTGCGGACGAACCACAAGCTTCTCTATTAATAACCTCTCTGGATAAGGGGGGTTGTTATTCAATTGTGGATGAGCAGATGATTGGGAATTTTGAGTTCCAAGCACTTGAGTGTTTTCTGAAGCAATCTACACTTCTTCTTCCTCTGGAATTTCTTTTTCAGTAATTTCATCTCCAGACTCTTCTTGAATAATCACTGCTGGAGGAGTTTTATTTAATGTTTTCCCGGACCTTAATTGTATTTCCTGTATAGGAGCTGAATGGATCATGTAAGTTGGGGCCATTTGTATTTCAGCATTATGAAGAGGCTGGGATGGTCTATTATTAGGGTTTGGGATAGGTTGAGCTGGCAACAACGTGGGTCAAGGAGGGTTTGGATTTTGATACTGTTGTGGAACTGGGGGTATAGGAGGAAGTGCAGGTGGTGTAAAACCAGGTAATAGCTGTTGCATATTTGGGGGCATTGGAGAGTAGCTGGGAGGGGTATGTAATGGGGTTGTTGGTTGTGTTCCTCCATAGGACTGTCCCTATGGTCCCCCATAGAACTGTCCTCGCCAGTCTTGTTGACATGGTTGGGTTTGAGTAGGCTGAGAATGCCAATTCTGCCACATTTGTGGACTCCATGGCTGCTGAGATTGCTGCATGGGATAGTAATATGCAGGATTTGGAAAAACAGGTTCTGGGTACATGTTTTGGGTTCTAGGCTACCAGGGCCTTTTTGATGCATATGATGGATCCATAGGTTCACTATTAAGTTTGTAAAAAGATTTCAATTCTCGCAATGAAGGGCAATTGTCAGTAGGGTGTTTATCAGAACAAAGAGCACAGACTAAAATAATATTAAGAGGGAACTCTTTCAAAGGGTGCCTTTTTCTGCATTTAGGGCAGAATATGTGTAGTGCTGCTATGTCCTATTCCTCTTTCCATTTCTTTGTTTTTAATGCATCAAATTGGGAACTCAAGGTGCCTAAAATGTCAGTTTTGAAATTTTCCAATAAGTTCCCCAATTCAGCTCTTGTGATCCCACCAGTTCCTGCTGTTCTAGAAATGCAGGAAGGACCTTCCCTTGTGCTTTTTCCAGCCTTGGCTCTACTTCTAGAATATTTTCTACATAGTTCAGTAATCTCCTCAAAGGATTTATGAGATACATAACCTAATGCCATGAGGTTGAGGATTTCCACATACTCCTCCAGAATCCCTTTTAGAAAAAGAGTTCTAACTGCATCCTCTTGTAGAGTATTATACTTAGACTTCTGTAATACAAAGCTAAAGCGTTCTAGAAAATCCTCAAGACTCTCTTCTTGATTCTGTTGCATTTTAAAGATATCGTTTTGAGAGTCTCTAGGTCCACAGTAGTCTCGGTATTTTTTAAGGAAAGCACTCTTCATCTCTTCCCAAGTTTGAATGGTGGATTCCCTCAGACCCATAAACCGTCTAAGTGCAGAATATTTAAGGGTGGCCGGAAATAGTTTTAACTTTTGTGCATCATGGATATAATTATAACTTCTACACAGGATGTCAAATTCAAATAGAAAGGTATCCGGATCTTCAGTACTTTTCCCGTAAAAGGTAGGTAATGAAGATGCTGGGATATTTTTCATATTGACATCTCGTGCAAGATCCAAAATGGGGAAGCCAAAAGTTGTTTCAGTTCATCCTTCGTGTTCTCCCTCCCCTTCCATATGGTGTCTGGTTTCCTAATCACTAATAACAAGAGGATTCCTAAACCAATTGACACCTAACCTATCTCTTCTTGGGGATGGGATAAAATCCCAGCGTTCTGGCCTAGGCCAAGATTGAATATTGAAAGGATCTATGGTAGATTCCACTTGAGAAACCACCAAATTCTGAGTATGTCCGAAAAGGGAATTCACTCTTTCTATGTTCACTGTGTCAACCAAATTGGAATCTTCCTTTGTTGGTGGAGCTTGTTGGGTCTGTGGAATCTCCACTAAGTGTAACTGTTCATTGAGTGTAACCTCAGTTCCCTCTGGTCTGGTTCCTAATTCCACTGATTTTTGAGTGTTGTTGCTTTCTATCTCGTTGTTGGTATTCCTATCCCTAGGGTTAGTGAGGGGTGGGGTTTTATTTCCAAAAAGATTGGAATGAATTTTAATGTATCTACCCTTACTATCTCTGGGTCTCATCAAAAAAATTACTGAAAATAACAAGACTTCTAATCAAATAAATCAAAATACCTATGCTACAGATGGGTTTGAAGGAACCTGTTATAACAGATGCACAGGTTCTTACCTCTCATCTTACCGCCCCTTCTCCTCCAATCTGCAAAAGCTAATCATACCAAAAGGAAACAGTCAACAAATCAATACAAAACTGATCCAAAAAATGTCTAAATGTATCTATTGCTGCTATTGCTAGATTTTGTCTAAGTAACAAAACGAAACAATCACACACCTATGCTGCAGGTGGGTTTGAAGGAACTTGTTATGACAGATGCGCAGGTTCTTACCTCTCGTCTTACCGCCCCTTCTCCTCCAATCTGCAACAACTAGTCACACCTAAAAATGCTGTGAAAAATAAGCAAGATAACAGCTTACCTTGGAGCAACTCCCCGGCATCTGCGCCAAAATGTTGGGTAAAATTATTGCTATTTAATTTACCTTCAATTTAATTGTGAGCCAGGACACGTAAAATTTGAGTCACTACACCATATGCGCAAGGAAAAATGATTTCAAGCTCATGCCTAGGGTAATTTTTTATTCAAAGACAAACAAAACAGAGTGTAATCTATGGAACTGCTACTCTAGTAAATAATCAATACCAAGAGTTATTAGGTCTAACCTAAGGAAGGAAATCAGCTTGCTGAGACCTGTTTTACAGCCTACAAAATTTTCAAATCCAATGTAACCTACAGCAAACTCAAACGATGCTAATTACTTATCTATTCCTTAAAATAAGCAACCAAGGAAGTAAATAGTTTATTTAAGGAAACCCTACTTTCAAATATGCCTACAAAATGACGGCTTTTGATCAATCCTAATGGTCTTATACCTTTCTAATATTGCATCTCAGACTGCACTCATCACCCATAAAGAATCTTATGCTAACATGATGACTCTTCTTAACCCTAATTCATACAAACAATTACCATTCACAAACTAGAATTAAATTTGTCTCTCTGCTAACAACAAATACACTCTACCTACATTCTGTGCTCACAAAAATATATTGGAACTATTCATACAACACACACTTCACTTCTCATTTGCCTATCCTACGAGTCTTGTCTTCAAACCATAGGAAACAACACTGTCAAATGCTTAATGAACTGTGATACCTATTTTTAACTTCATTCAAGATCATGAAATAAACAAAACATAACTTCAATCCTCAGTTCGAAATGTTATCCTAAAAACCCTATAAGCTCTGTAAACTAAAATCTCTACAAATACTTCTAAAATCACCGTACATTCAATAAATACTGCAAATCAACAAATCTTTGAAACACTCTGTAACCTAACAAGATTCTGGACAAGAAATTGAACTATTCAATAATCAGGATTAGTTCTAGACATAAAAGAAATCTAGAAATCATAATCCATCCTATCTCTCTATTCTCACTATTCTCCAACTCTCTATTCTACTAAATCAAACTTTGAACCTATAGACACAGCTGAAAGTAATTGTTTTATCCAAATGTGTTGAATGATGCAATCAAACTTCTCGCACACACGCAATGACATCGACTAGCTTAAAGCATGTATATTCTTCCCAAATCACAAGTTATTAAAACTATTGGCATACATCCATAAAAACAGTATTGAAATATACAATATAACTTCACTTACAGTAATAAAAAATGATATGCACAAATGATCAGAGTTGAAGGTGGGCTCTGCCTTCAACACCTACGAATCTAAAATGAAAGCTTTAAGAAGATAAATCAACTGTTGATCTATTAATAAAATTCATAGTTTACAGTGTCTTCTCTCTCTGTCCCCCCTTAGGGTTTCAAAGTCACATTTTATACTTGAACCACAAAATGAGTCGACCTTTGAGCAAGGATCGACCCAATCCCAATAGATCTACACCTATCCCGATCAATAATGCATACATGAACCAAAAGATTGGATTCGAATTTCCTGGAATCCATACATTGCTGAAGATTGAGGGAAACAACTTCGTGAGCAAATGACAGCTACAAAACAGCACCAGGTAACTTCACCTGCAACCTGGAAGCGATTGGAAATCAAACGAGACATTATCTTTGGCAATAAAATCCCCCAAATCTCTGCATCAGTCAACATACACTCCTTAAGCCCCAGGACAAGTGTTGGGTTGAACAACCAAAAGGACCACTGCATGAAAAGTAAAGACTTGACAATTGGCCAAAAAACTAAAGTTTTATTTTATGAATTAAAACCAAACAAAATAATAAATAAGCAATGAAAAATATCAACAATTCACCTGTTATAGCACCTTGTAATGTTGTTCTTGAAAAGGCATATTCAAGCACAAAACACAACTAGATAAAGGTTAATATTACTTGATTTCATGGAATTTTGAACTAGAAATAAGGTGCTGAACAAGAAAAAATAGGAGGCCATCAGTATACTAGATACGAACAAGGAAAAATTTAAATGCTCCGAGAGCACCATGGTGTTAGGCAAGTGATTGTCGCGTGAGCATTTTGGTGTTAGGAATATATGCTGCAGGAGCACAATGGTGTTACGAAAGTGATTTCCGCGTGAGCAAATTGGTGTTAGGCATATGTTGTGGCAAAAAGACCTAGGCAAAATTAGACATCTAGAAGACAGGACGTTGTTTGATGTCACTGAGGGGAAAACTTTTAACTAGTGGTTAAAAGAGAGAGTAACCTTAGAAATTGTTGTAAGTCCACACAAGAAAACTGGAAAAGAAACTCAAGGGAGAGTTTGGAAAAGAAAATTAACGAACGTAAAATGCGTTAACAAATTTTCCAAGTAATTAGACTATTTCATGCTTATTGTGTAATGTGAAGAAAGGATTTCCTCAGGCCAAGGGCGACATGACTACCCAAAGGTTGGAGATCAAACCAACTCCAAAGGGTAGTAATTATATTTTATTGATGAATAAATCACATTATGAAAATAATTGGGTATTATGATACCAATCAAAACCAAAAAGGGTCCCATAAATTACAGATTTCTACAATGAAAAAGGGATCTATGGCTTATGTTTAAAGTTGAATTATAATTTTTCACATGATGTAGTGAAGAAAATTGGGCTAGACCCGAGCTTGTTGCAGGAAAACTGCAGGTCTTGAATGATGGCGACTTGAGAAGATACGGAAAGATCGACAGAGATCAGAACAATGCAGATGAAGCAAGAAAGATGACTCATGAGAAGCAAAAAATTGGCTGGAAATTGGAACAATGAGGACAATCTTAATTTCAAGGGAGGGAGGATGTAATATCCCCCTTGTTGTACCCTGAATGCTTTGTAATTGTAAAAATGTTAAAGTGTAATTGTTCTGGTGAGGAGCTCAAGGCCAAGGCCCCACCAGAAACAAGAACTGGAACTCAATATGAATTAGTTACCTGAGAATACGAGCTCAGGAAACCTAGTGCGCGGACGCCACTTAACGACGGTCAACTAAGCCCACAAGGGCTGAAGGCGAACAACTAAAAGAGGCATAAGTGATAACTTAGTCTTATTTATCGTTTGAAGTATGTCGGTATTAGAAAAAGGTCGGCCCTAGAAGGGGTTCATATTTCGCTAAATTTTATCCCAGCTACGATATCGTAGCCAAGATTTCTAACCCCATTATGGAAAAGCCATGTTGGAGGAAGTTGGAGTCATCTTTGCACCGACATAAAATAATCAAGGGTTAAAGGTTTAAAAAGGAAAACTAAACCAAGGAATTAAGGGATATATATATATATTAGGTAAAGGAAGATACAATCTTCAGCGTGCCTCGTTTAATATTTAAACAATGACACACATCCACCGTGACTAGTTCTATAGAGACTCATATTATAACTTATATGAAGTCAAGAAGTACATTTTTTTTTTTTTTTAAAAGCTTAAAAGATGATATGGAAATGCCTACGATAGTGGGCATGATGAGAAATTTGTTCAATTATATTCCTGGAGGAAATCCGCCTAAAACTTAGGAGAATCCCTTAGTGAAAAATAAAGGGTGAGTAAGGAAAAAGATCCTTTATTTTATTATTTTATAAACATAGTACTTTTCCTAAGAAACCATATTATTCCTTTCTATGAATGCGTGCCCTGGAGGTAGGGGTCTGACGGCATGATTTATTGCAAGACTGAGGGAGTCGTGCCTCAGCAAAGTCAAGGGCATATTCCATGCCTTGATTCATGGGACTCCGTTAGGGACATCTTAGGGAAAAACTATTCTCCTTAGCTATTAAAAAAAATTACGCAGTTCATCTACGGGAGAAAATTTTGGTTTTGGAAAATGGAAGAGAGTGATGGTGGATCTTGGGGATTTCTTGGGGATTCCTGGGCTAGAGCCCTCACTTCCATGTCTCTACTACACGAATCCTCCTATCCTGTGTTTTCCTAGATCTGGTATGTTCATTTCAGTGCCTGTGTTTTTCTCTTAAGATCCGCAATGGACTTGTTATGCCTATGTTCTCATATTAAATATGGAAAAGGGATTTGCATTGCACTCTTATCTGGATCAAGTAATGGCCAGAGGATTAAGGTTGTTTTCTGATTTGAATCTAGAAAGGGTTTAGCGTGGCACTATTGTATCGATCTAGAATGAACCATAACAAATGCATTCTTCGATAGCTTGGATCACGTTTCTAGTAATTATTTTAATGATTATGGAAAAATTATGTTGCTTCCCAGATCTCTAGGCCGTTCGGTTTCCATCTGCATGGTTTTAAATCAATCTGAAAATTTACGCTTGCCCTTACATGCCTGGGAATGGACATACTTTGGATTTGGTGGCTAGCGATTAGCGTTGGAAAGGTTTCATAAATTTGATTTTCCGCAGTACATAGTTTATGAATTTTTAAAAGTCGTAGCCTGTAGATTTTGTGTCTTGAAAATTTAACTTGGAAAGGGTTGCATTAAATCAATTAATGCATGTGATCTACCTTGAAACATATTTTTTATTTGAATCTTCATTCATTCAATTCATAGATCCATCACCGTATTGATGGATGCCTATGATCTGGTATTTGGAATGTCGCACTGTTGTTTATTTTATAGATCTGGAGTATACATCATCTATTTCATAGGTCTGGAATGTCTGTGATGAATATAAATTCGGGTAAGTCTTATGCTTTCGTTATGTTTAGAATATACCCTTTTTGTAAAGAACTGGAATCTGAGATCATAGTTGCATGCGATTTGATCTTATAGGTCCAGTATTATAGGCCATGGTTGTATATGATTGATCTTATAGATCCTTGTTTTGTTAATAGAATATGCAAGCAATAGCCAGGTTATTGTTAAAAATCTCTGAAAAAGTTTAGTAGAAGTTCAATACCAGTTATTGTAATTAACTCTCATTGCAGATCTAAACATATCCTAGATGCATTTTAGTTTTTACATGGGTTTCTTTTGTGTTCGAGTATGGATATAGGTAATCCATGCAGGTGTTTTTAAGTTGAGTTTCATTGTAGATTTTAGTCAGATCATACAGCTACGACTTGGGACTTATACTCGACTATTTCTTTGAATATGGGTATAGTAGATCCAAGGTTGCGTTTAGAAGTTGTAATTACAGATCGAGTGAAATCATTGTTGCATTTTAGGTACATGCCTATGTGTTATAGGCCCACATACTCTTCACCTTTCAATACATGAAGTAGACCTATGAGGTTACTTTATCCTTTACCTACTATGTTTATATGTACTAGCACTCAGAATAAAATGAGGTAGGGTTGTTGAATTGGATAGTAATCCTGAGAATTGTTAAATATTATAAAGCTCCTGCATTAGCCTGACAACACTAATGGATAAATACTCCCGGTAAGGGCGTCTATGAGGAAAAAAGTAAGATGTATGGTGACAATGATGTTGTCGATTGTAAACTGTTAATAAAATAAATTTCACAAGATGTGACAGTTTGGTGGACGTAACCCATGGATTGGGTGAACCACGTATATTGGCATTTCTAGTGTTTTGTGTCTAAATGCTTCCGTTCTTGTATTGTTTTGTGTGCTTATATTTTTGTCTTTGATTTTGATGCTATGATTGGTGTTAATGTGTACACGATCCCATTAAATGATATCATTTATACTTTACGTTATGATGTTAAAGAATGCAAATTTATATTGGTGTTAACATGCACATGATCCCATTAAATAGTATCCTATATGCTTTAGATTATGATGTGGTTTATATTGGTGTTACTGTGTACATGATCCCATTAGATAGTATCCTACATGCTTAAGTGATGATGTTAAAAAAATATTTGCAGCACAGAAGTAGTTCTGTATTGATACCAAGCATATTATGTTTAATGAGAATGCACCGTAGATGAAAGATTACGATTTCTTGTATGCTTTGTAGGTCATGTTTAGGGCACTATGATGATGCAATGCTTGTGGTTAAGATTAATATCTTAGGGGATTTACATTAAATAAAATTGTCATCAACGGGACTGTAATGTTTAACAATTGAATGTTATAAGATATGATATTGATATGAATAAAAGTGCACCTCATACGATTCATTACTTAGAAGTAAACAACGAATATTCCATCGAATCGATCATTTTTGCTTAAGAAAGAGATAGCCCAATAACAAGGTATCTTGATGGTGGTAAAAGGTGGATAAAGATTTACCAATAAATAAATAATTAATCCCTTAAGAGATATACATATTGTTAGTCGAAGGTTAATGTAGATAAAAATGTGGTTAAAAGAACATTGGAGTATGTTATCAAATGACAGGTTAATTGCTACACCTAAGTGTTCCACCATTGAGGGGATTACGTAATCATGTAAGTACTAGAAGGCAGAATATGCATGCTTGGTTTATGTTATCAATCGCAAGTCCTAGTAAATTGGATGTGAATTGCATGTTTGGTTTTCTAATGAGGAGGATGGATGTAAATTGTCAAATGATTGTTTACAATGCTTGTGATTTGACATTATCGAATTTGATTGGAAATGCTTCATTGAAACACCATGAAAAGTATGACGCTAACAATACTGACTCATTTTGTAGTAACAATTTTTAAAAATAATATTTCTACCCCTTTTCCAATACCTAATTCCATTGAGGTATAAGGGGTATGTTACACATCATTTTAAAGGCTATCTTTTTCAGCAGACCCATATGACTGAAAATTATGTCTACTTTCAGGATTATGAACCTGATGTTATATGTTGTCAGTATACTCATTTAGTATGCACATCTCGAATAAAATTGGTACAAGTTCCATCGAAACAAAACTTAAAAATAGAAAATGGAAACTATCCAAAAATGACAATGAATAGATAATTGAGGATGACATTCCATTGCGATGTTTTTAACTATATCATTTCTTGTTTTATGTTAAGATTGGCTATTATGCTCAAAGATGGATTGAACTTTAATTTATTAAAATTCATAATCAAATTGCTAATGTTACCTTAGTAATAAAAAATATTAGAATTTAGAATCAAGTTGCTAATGTTACCTTAGAAACTTCATGGATTGAACTTTAATTTATTAAAATTCATAATCAAATTGCTAATGTTACCTTTGTAATAAAAAATATTAGAATTCAGAATCAAGTTGCTAATGTTACCTTAGAAACTTCATGGATTGAACATTAATTTATTAGAATTTAGAATCAAGATGCTAATGTTACCTAAGTATACAAAAATTTTAGAATTCATAATCAAGTTGCTAATGTTACCTTAGAAACTTCATGGATTGAGCTTTAATTTATTAGAATTCATAATCAATTTGCTAATGTTACCTTAGTATACAAAAATTTTAGAATTCAGAATCAAGTTGCTAATGTTACCTTAGAAACTTCATGGATTGAGCTTTAATTTATTAGAATTCAGAATCATGTTGCTAATTTTACCTTAAGATTAAAAATATTCCATATGAAGCACAGGCATATTGCCAATCGCAAGTAATAAATTAAAGTTCTATGATGAGAGATAATATTCTAGTTATGTATATGACCATTACCTAAACTTTGATTGTGAATACAAGATGTGAGTTAGGAATATTGCACCTATCAAGACTAGATTGATTCCTAAAAATATTTTACATCTACAAATATACATAAATTTAATAATACATACACTCATATATTTGCACCTATCAAAACTTCCTAACATTCATAACATTTCCTAACATTCATTCATAACATTCATTCATACATTCATATATTTGCATCTATCAAAATTTTCTAGCATTCCTAACCTTTCCTGACATTCATTTATAACATTCCCCACATCGATTCCTAACATTCCTCATATTCATTCTTAACATTAGATTTCACCTATCAAAACTTCCTAACATTCCTAACATTTCCTAACATTCATTCCTAACATTCATTCATACATTTATATATTTGCACCTATCAAAATTTCCTAACATTCCTAACCTTTCCTAACATTCATTTATAACATTCCCCACATCGATTCCTAACATTCCCCATATTCATTCTTAACATTAGATGGCACCTATCAAAACTTCCTAACATTCCTAACATTCTCAACTTCTCAACACTGAAAATATTTTACATATACAAACATACATAAATTTAATAATACATACATTCGTATATTTGCAAATATCAAAACTTCCTAACATTCATAACATTCATTCATACATTCATATATTTGCACCTATCAAAAATTTCTAACATTCATAACCTTTCCTAACATTCATTCCTAGCATTCCCCACATTGATTCCTAACATTCCCCATGTTCATTCTTAACATTAACATTCCCCATATTCATTCTTAACATTAGATTGCACCTGTCAACACTGAAAATATTTTACATCTACAAACATACGTAAATTTAATAATACTTACGTTCATATATTTGCACATATTAAAGCTTCCTAACATTCCTAACCTTTACATATATAATCCAAAAAACAATATCTAAGGTCAAGGTACATGTATATAATCCAAAAAAATAATTATGAACATGTGAGTTCAATGTACATGTATATAATCCAAAAAAACAATCATAAATAGGTGAGTTTAATATAAATGTATATAATCCAAAAATTAATCTCCTCGATGTTCAAATCAACTACAATATATATATCAACAAAAAAGGAACAATATCCTCCACTACGGTCTTCCCTTGGACTCATAACAATCTGCAACATGTATAAAAATAGATTATGAATATCATAAATTATTTAAACAATTTCAAACTAAAATACATTTAAATATTAAACTAATATATTGAAGAACAATTCAATTATTAAAAAAATTACCTCAAATTATCTATCATCCAATGGAGTCTTCCCTTTGCCTTTAAAAGGTGGAGGAGACCCAATCTGCAACATGTATAAACACAATTTATAAATATTAAAAATTATTTAAACTATTTTAAACTAAATTCAAAAAAATAAAATATTAAATTTACAATTCCACCACTATACTCGAGTGGAGTCTTCCCTTTTCCTCAAAAAGAGCGAAGAGACCCAAGTTTCAACATATATAAAATCAATTTACAAATGTCAAAAATTATTTAAACTATTTAAACTTATATATGAGATAACAATTCAATTATGAAAAAAATTACCTCGGTGCCAATATCCACATCCATCAAAGAACCTATATCTTCACCGCCAAATTCAATATGTTCTCTTCCCTTAAAATTAAATTTTTTTAATAAATAAATCATAGTAAAAGAAAAAAAACTAAGCTTAAGCAATTATCTTAAAACCAAAACAAAAAAATAAAATCATTAGCTCACAATAGATGGAAAATCATCTAAAAAGTTCGAATCTAATGAAACTTGCATGATAAGTCAAATTAACAATAAGATACATAGTTAAATTAAAAACAAAAAGATAAAATATCTTTAAAACATAAATATAAATATATAAGTAATAAATATACCTCTCCAAAATGCTCTTCTACATTTCCAGCATTTTGACTAGTGGAGACTCTAAAATTATGTTCATTTAACAGTCGAGAAAACGGAAACCAATAAATATTTACGTAATGTATTTATTACTATACATCAAAAAATAATTTATCATACATAGATATAATGTAACAAAAAGTTCAATTCAAAATAAATAAATAAAGTAAATAGAGTGAAAGTACACAAACCTCTCCTATACTTGATGTGTCATTAGATATTCTATCCGAATCTATATCATGACAAACCTTGACATAGGAGTTTAGATATTCAATGCCCATACAATCTAACTCATCATTTGTTTTGTAAACAAAATTTTTCCAAATAGTGGCTTGAGTCCTCTCTCTACTCAACCCAACATCAACTCCTACAAATGCCGAAGTCAAACCTTTGGCAACATTATGCCTTGCAGTTGTCCCAACTTGTGATATGGGATCCATCTCCAATTTGTAAGTCACAAACCTAGGTGTACAGGTGGAGGTCGAAGAGTACTAGGATCTCTAAGAGAACCTTTTCGGTTGGATAACCTCCCCTTTCTAACTCCATAAAACTTGGAATGAATATTAGTATAGTCTCGCTTCATTCCTATAAAAAAATTGGCATAAAAAAACCTAGCAAAATAATTACGAACCTCATTGTTCCATGGAAACTGACCATAGGCTGCAAGGAACCAATCATATAAAAAATGTGCAAGTTTACGGTGCTTAAAATATTGAACTTTCAATGCTTTACGCTTTAGTCCCTCTTTAAAGTTAAACATTGAGTTGACATATTCTCTAGTCACTCCCTCCTTCACAACAACCCACTTGTCTAGACCCATCACCTGTGTCGTTCTTCTCTGCATCAAGGCAACAAAACCATCTATTGTTGGTCAAGATCCTCATATACCTCAATCGATTTTTGTTCTCTAGAGTGAGATCCAAACTAGAAAGAACATTTTGCAGCTGGTCATAGTGAGCCCTACAACTTTCAAGGGTCGTTTTTTAAAGACCACTTTCCCATGGAATCTCCTCTAGTAAATATTATGGATAGGTCATAATGGGTGTACAACTCTCAGCTAGTTGGACATATTGTGTCCTAGCTTGAACTTTGCCACCCTCTATAGGATGACGATCCTCTTGTGAACCTTGCTCTACATGCACGCTTGTCTCACGTACAAAAGGTCGAGATCCACATTCACCCATAGAGGATAAGGGGGAATCATCTCTACCACTATCACCATGTTGATGATCAGATGAATGTGAACTATACAATAAGCTTGAATCCTGAGGTGAAGTCGACAATATTCGATTATCATTTGGGACACCAACTCCCGAAGAATTGGCATGTCTACTCTTCTAACTTGTCAAAACTATGACTACCTCTCTATGCTTCTTCCTAAGTGTTATCACTAAATGATGCACCTTGACTGCATAAGGAGCATGGCTAGTGAATCTTTAAAATTTGTTTAATGGGTAACTGAGTTGATAGAGTGATGGAGGTATAATAGTATAAAGATCAGGCTGGGTTTAAAGATCAAACAGCGGGAAATGTATCACTGTAAAATACACTAATAAGAAAGACTTCGAGCATGAATTTATAAAGGACGGAACCGAATTCTGCAATTGAGCACTTACAGATAATTGCATATCATCATAAGAATCTTGCATTGGATTGCTTGGACCACACACAAGAAAAAATCATAACAGCATACAATTCAATTATTAAAGCAAAATAGGCTCAAATGATCATATAATCATTTCAAGTAGTCATTTCATATTAAAATATACAAAATGCATACAGTAGTCTGCCTTTAATATATCCTTAGCCCTCTCTCTAACCAAAGCTCCCTGTATATATAAAAGAATAGAGATTCCTTGATAGAAACATTTCCCATATTCCTTTACATCTCTCAACAGAATACCTATGAGGCATCATATAAGATCATTTATAAACAAAAATATTCTAATGACCGAAGTCATGATAATCCCTTCCTTTCCTCCACATAAGCTGAATATTTGTTAATATGATTGCATTTGACTAAGCCTTCAACTTGTTTCTTTGACCAAGGATCTCATATGGAACTTGTCTAGAACATCTTCTGATTTCAAAGAAAGGTTACTAACCTCCTTCGTCTCTCTTGGCTTGTTTATTAGGCCACATATTTGTGCCTTTCATGTATGATACATTTGAGCAATAGTTTTGAAATGGAGTATTTCCTTTGCAAAGTTATGTCCATTCTTTCAAATATTTGGCCACACACCATTTCTGAATATGAAATATGTTATGCTAGCTGCAAACCACACTAATTGAATAAAAAAAAAGGGAGATCATGATAACCAATGGCACTAAGAAATTGGAAATTTTGTTTAAAATTCGCTTGCAACTGTACACTTTTTTCATGTACTTGGATCAAAATCGAATCTGTGTAGTAGACTTCACGAGACCAAACGATTGCCTCACCAATAGAATTATATATCCATAATATCCAGCTTGGCAAGATGTAAAGAAATCAACAATGATAAACTCCCTCTGCGCAAATGTTGTGAGCATACTTTGTTTGGTCAAGAGCTAGAACTTTCCATCAAATGACAAAGTGAACACACATTACAAATTGTCCATGTTTTTTCAAATTTAGCCATAAAAATAGAATATATGAGATTGTTGAACTACACTCCCTTTGACTATGAGTTTGCGGCAACTGTTCTCAGAGAAATGGTGTTGAAATAGAGCATAGATTCAATATGAATGATTTCCAGGTTGAGTGCATTCCCTCTTTTTTGGAGATTGCATAATAAAGAATAATATGATATCATTGATTGAAATTTGATGGTGCGCTCCCATCTCTCTCACATTCATAATTTTGCATGCGAAGGCAGTTGTCCAAAATACTGGATGACTAGAATGCTCATAGTCTTGGAGAAAAGGCTAATAGGCACTCTGGCAGCAAGAACAGAGGATAAACAATTTTGTGTGAGGAGATCTAGTGACAACACTAGGGTAGGTTTTTGAGGATAAAAATATAAATTTACCAAAAACCAAGTAATTTATCTTTTTAATCTTAAGGTCTTGTAAAATGTCATCATCATCATCAAATATATATATATATATATATATAAATGAGAATTCTATTTTATTTTATAACCTATTAAAATATCTATAAATAAATGTTCCTAGTTTTATTAATTTTAAATAAATTATTTTTTTTAAATAAAAATTATAAATTCTAATTTATCATTTAATAAAACCCCAATTTCGATAAAAACTTTGTAAAAACAACTATTATAACTTTTTATTATAAAAATATAAAATTTATCATAAATTTTCATTATAAAATATTACCATAATTTGATTCCAAACCTCCTTAAGAGTTTTAATATTTTACAACTAAACATATTTCTTCTTTGACGACTCTCTTCAATTCAAGGATGAACATTATAATGCTTTATCTATTTTAGATAAATATGCAGCTCGGTGTTTGATTTCTTAAACGTTAAAACGCTTTATCAAGTAAAATTAGTAAAGATTGTATCTATGTTGAATAGAACCAAGTCGAAATCAACGAAATCAAAGCAAGGAATGATCCGATAAGGCAATCCTTATTTACTGGACAGACTTTCTTTGGAGGGAGAGAGATCCAACAATATTCATTTGACAAGCTCCCCACTCGAGAGAAACTCTTTCCAGTATATAAGGCGCTCCATCTGATAACATTGCATCTGCAAATTAGTCAAAAGATGGGTTCAATTGGAAACGCTTATAAAAAACACATTTATTCACCGTCTCCCAAATCACTCATCTTTACTTTCATCTCTCAATTCTTTTCCATGCCAACCATTCTCTCGTTACATTTAATAAACTTGCAAATCAAAATTCATGTTTACAGTAGATGTTTCATTATGATTGTAATGAGAAGAGAAAGAACACGATACAATCTTGAAATTGGGTCCAATTTTTTTATTGGTCATGCTTCCTAAATGTGGGTCCATTGATTGTGATGTTGCTCCAATTATAGGAGAGGATTACCCAAATGCTTAGTTCTTGGAAGTAAAATTTGTGCTATATTTATTCTTGAATTTAGCTATACATATATTAGAGTAAAATGATGAGGATATTGCTTATTTATGAGCTTGAGGATTTCCTAAAAGCTATACATATATTAAAGTAAAATGATGTGGATATTGCTTACTTATGAGCTTGAGTTGCCCGACCATTTGCACCGATCGGATGACTGGCAACCTCGGATGTGACCGCTCACGCAAGCCAAGTCGTCTGATTGGTGCAAATGGTCGATTAAGTAGTTTATTCCTTTCCTAAATGCTTGGCTCTTGGAAATAGCATTTGTAACTTGTTATATACTCTTCAATTAGGCTTCACTTATATTTCTAATAGATAAACTAAATTCAAACCTAATTACGAAAGTTAAAAGAGTAAGTGGTAAATTTAATTGGTTTCTAATGATTTGCAGAGTGAACATGTGAATACCTTTTTATATATAATTACCTATAAAATCAATGATAACGCAACCTGATATATAAAGTAATATCAAACCTAATTACAAAAAGTAAAGAGTAAATAGTAAATTTAAATTGGATTCTAATGATTTGTAGAGTGAACGTGTGAAAAGTAAATGGTAAATTTAAATTGGTTTCTAATGATTTGAAGAACGAACGTGTAAATACCTATTTATATATAATTATCTATGAAATCAATGATAATCCAACCTCATCATCATTTGAGTGGCCATTTTTCGAATCAAATGAATGAAAATGATAAACAGTGTATACCAAATTTAATTCTATGTTTTAGCTATGTTTAAATGTTAATCAAATTGCAGAAAGTAGTTTTTTATAATATTAAATAAATTATATTTTGAAATAATGGAAATAAAATAAAGTTTTTGAAATTCGTTTAGGTTTTATTAAAGACTAGCAAACATCTTTATAACTGGTTAATAGGAAACGAGGAAAGCTGTCATTTACATTTACAAATAGTAAGTAAAACTAAAATAATAAATTAATATTTTTAAAAACTTTTATAGAATTATCTTACTGAAATAATATTAATTCATTGACTAAATAATAGTAATAGATTGAAAAAGGGGAAAAGGTTGGTTATAGAGAGAAAGTGTATATGGTGTTCCAATACCAATGTATATGTAAAAGTGTTTCTTAAATTAACTTACCCAGACACACACCTGCCATATAAAAAAAATGGCATATGCAATATAAAATGCATATGTGTTATAACACAATGCGATTTAAAACGCATATGAGTTAACGCGTATGCGATATAAAACACATGAGTTATAATGCATGTGTGGTTTGTAAATTTTAAAATTTCAGTGGGAACAAGACTTGGTATGATGTTCGTAAATAGCTTTGGATTACCCAACCTATTGGGTAGGACAAATAAACTACGGATATTGCATGTATTTCAGAACCCTATGAATATGCTCAGTTTCGATGGCATTTTTTGCTATCACAAACACAATATTTTTTTATGAAAATATAGAATATTGTAGAATATGATTTAACGATTCGAATATGTAATTTTTTCCTAAAAATGCATGTTTTATTTATTTATTATTATTTTTCTAAATGACACGCGTAAGTTTTTGAAAATAGATATATCGATATTCTTTTATATAACTTTTGATTTCCTTCACCATTTCACAAGAAAACTATATGGTGCACTAGAGGAGAGCGAACTCTACAATCTTATATA
Organism: Pseudotsuga menziesii; assembly: GCA_001517045.1. Classification (NCBI taxonomy): domain Eukaryota; kingdom Viridiplantae; phylum Streptophyta; class Pinopsida; order Pinales; family Pinaceae; genus Pseudotsuga; species Pseudotsuga menziesii. Next base: position 53,743 of record LPNX010873850.1, on the reverse strand, counting down.
TAGAAATCAAGAATTTCATTATTTTTGCCCCTAAAGTGTTGCACCCGCATAGAACGTTTTCGTTTCAAGGTTTTCACACTTCAATAATTAATAATAATAAAATAATTCATGAAATTTTTTGAAAAAAATAGTTTTACACTAGTACCATCATTTACCTCATATAGGGTTGCACTGACACAAACATATATGTTATGATGTCCTAAAATTTTGAAAACCCAATTTAAAGGAAACTAATTTTATAATCATTTACACAAATTTTATATAGATAAAAGTTATATATTATGAAATCTTATTCAATTATCTAACTTTTGTTGTTTTACTTCATCTTCAAATCTGTAAGAGAATTACCTCTAATTGCCACCTAAAGTCAGAGGTTCCATGTTTTTTCAATATTATATCCCATCTAAAGTGCATTTAAAAAAGTCCACATTGTGCATCATCCCTATATATATATTCTTCTTAGGTCCAATAAACTATCATCGATATATATAGGTCCAATAAACTATATATATATATTGAAATAAAAATTTTAATACTTATATAGATAAAATATTAAATTTAATAATAATAATCTATAAATAAATATTCTCAATTTTATTAATTTTAAATACAATTAATTCTTTTGAACTAAAATTTCTAAATTCTAATTTAGTATTTAATAAAAAACAAATTTCAATAAACACTACATTAAAACAACTATTATAAATTTTAAAAATTATCATAAATTTCATTATAAAAAATTATCGATTACAAACCTTCTTAAAGTTATATTATTTTAATTCAAGGATGAAGATTACAATGCTTTATATATTTAACATAAATATGTTGCAAGGTGTTTGATTTCTTAAAAGTCAAAAAGCGTTATCACATTAATATACTTTTTGTTGCTATATCGATTTTTTTAGCCTTTTAACATGTCAAAATTATAGTGAGTTTGGGTCGCTTCTTTCCAAACTGTTTGAGCATAGGAATACAATTTTAAAACAAACTAAATAATTCGTTTATTTAGGTGTGATAGACCAAAGTTTGGTCTCAGGGGACGTTAACCATCATCATCATCATCACTAAATATTATGTTTTGTTGAATAGAACCGAGTCAAAGTCAACGAAATCAAAGCAAGGAATACGTTGATAACATTGCATCAAATCACGGTGTTGGCTTAAGTTGATAGAGTATCTTTATTTTAGGGGTTGTCTATCCTTCGAGTCTTGTCACAAGGGGTCAATGAGCAACCTTATCCTTGGGTATTGAACTTATGACCTCTAAAATACTAACACATATTCTTAACTATTAGACCCACTCAAATGCTCAAAAAAATCTGACTATGGTCTTCAAAAATTATCACAAATTTTCCCATGAGCCATTTCGCACCTTTGGCATGGAAGTATTCTTGAATTAATTGGAACTCTTTCTACTGTAAAAATTTTAAAACACATCTAGAGAGTGGATTTTGGGGTTAATTTGTAAATTATTATTTGTTTGCAATCTCGTCTCCGTTTTAACTCCCGTTGTCAATGCTTACGATCAAACATTGTTCCGTCTTTCTAAACTATATAAAGAGCCCCCTACCATTTTTCATAGCATTTCTCTAACGGTAATTTTTCCAATCAGTAAAATTCTTATATAAATATAGAATATTAAAAATAATGAGAAAATAACAGCTTCTGTAAATAATAAAATATTAACATCACGGCAGAAATTTGACTATTCAAAAGGTAAAAAACGGATTATAAACATTTTTGGACTCCAAACCAAATGATATTTCATATTTTGGGAAGTTCGTTCATGGTTGATGTCAAAAGTGGTTTACTTTAAGCTCAAAACAAACCACCAAGCATCCTTAATTATTTCCTTAAGGAGTTCACTTTCGAACCGATGATATGCACCGATCGGACGACCGGCCGCGCGTGACCGGTCACGTCCGACGCTGCCGGTCGTCCGATCGGTGCATATTGTCGGGCAAATAGGTTATACTCTTCCTTAAAGTCCTTACCATCTTCTAATCTTCAGAGGACAAAGTTGCGCTCAACTTTGCACATTATCAACATACTATTGAAAAACCGAACATTAGGACATGACATTATCTTTGGAAAGTATAGGATCCATAGATCAAGGACATTATAATATTATTATTTATAATTTCTTCAACTTAATTACAACTAAGTACCTAATTTAGTAAAGCTATAACATGTAATTAATAACATTAGGACATGACATTATCTTTGGAAACTATAGTATCCGTAGATAGAGGAAATTATAATATTATTGCAGCAAGAGAGGTGAGGTGCTCTCCAACCCAGTATGGGGAAGATCATGTCACCTTAGTCACGTTATGCTAGCCGATATAAATAAATAAATAAATTTAAAAATAAAAAATATAAATTACATATCGACTTAAATAAAATATAAAAAAATTAAATGGTCATAGATCCATTTTAAACCTAGATCTATCAAGTACCGAGAGGGATCCAAATGGTTAAAAAATGTACACTTCAAGAAATTGGATCCCTCTCGTGCTTGATAGATCCGGACTTAAAATGGATCTATGCTAGTTTATAATTTTTTCAATATAGTTACAATGAAGTATAAAGATATTCAATTTTAAAGACAATGAAGTATAAAGACATTCGATTTTAAATAGTGGAATGTATTTTTATTTTTATGTTTTTTGTAAAGGGAGTATTAGTAACAAGAAAAATTTAAGGATCTATAATTATTTTAAAGAATAGAAACCTTGGAGAGTCATACTAATTCTTAATTTTCTAACCATAACACGTCACACGATATTTTTCGAAAAAGATTCAAATTTATAAGGGTTTTATATAGTTTTTGAACAATTTTAGTAATTTTTAAAGTAAATTCTTTTTTAGGTCATGGAATTTAGGTCAATCAAGTTAGAAAAAATTTCAAAAATTAGCTCATGGCTAAATTTCACTCCTAAAATTTTCTTTGATTGATAGGCATGGGGCACTCTTTCACTTTAAAGGATATTATGTAACTTGTTTTGAATGGGGGATTGTCAAGATGACAAACAACCAAGAAGAATTTCTAGCACTTTACAAGAAATTTTGATAGCAAAGATGTTGTAGCATATTTTTCATCTAGACCTGAATCATGCATGCATGCATCCATGCAATATTATTAACCTGCGTAGTATTTAGACCTTGTTGTTGACTTCCTAGTGCCTCAATAAATATATTTCTCTACCTCATTACCCACTACCGTGCCCTCATCCATGATTTTATCCATCCACCATCAGTTACATTGAGTTAATTGGGCTACAATCAGTTAACTAAGCCACCATTCATTGATTTCATCTCTCTAGGATGATATTGATCTCTCATGACCATTGTTAGTCGACCAAACCTCCTAAATTCGCCCATCTATTATCGGACATCATTAATTAACTCCATCATACATCATCCAGGTCTAGTTACCTTCATTTACACTCAATTAACTGAGCAGATTCAAGAGTTAGTACTAGTTCTCAAGTCTAGTGATGGTTTGGAACAGTAAAATACTAGTTCTATAGGAAAATCCGATGTAAATAGGATAGAAACTCCATAAATGGATAAATATATGAATAATAGATAAGTGATGATATTACATTTACAATGATGGGTTTTATATAATCCCATCGTTAATTTACTAAGAGGCAAATCTTTTGATTTAATTAATTAATTAATCATTAGTATTAATATTGATGATATATATATGCTATATTTTTATTTATATAACATTTCCTTCCCCTTAAGAGAATCTTTGTCCTCAAAGCTTCATTGACAACAATGTCTGATTTTTCTTGAACTGTCATCTCTAGATCCTTTGCGACACTTGATGAGATAAGACAATATGAATTACAGATTCCCTAGGAGAATTGTTGCATCGAATCTGTTATGGTCCATCCCAAATCTATTTTCATCAAACCTCTAAGATCATTTTGGGAAATGGGTTGTCTCAATTTTTTCTTAGTATGTCAAACTGTTTGCTTGTCAACATAACTCTTTTGTGAATGCTCATTTTGACCCCGTCATTGATCGAAATGACGATTATAATTGGGATGTTGGTAAGGCGTATGTGTTTTTTTTTCTCTTCCTTTTGAACTGAGGTGAGGACTTCCTTCACTTCCTCAATTTGACCTTGTTTTTCAGAGAGTCTGGATGCTTCTTTCTGGATTTGCGCTATTTTGTTCACCAGTAGATTGTTCTTACTCCGAATCTTCTCGAACATTTCTTCTTGCGTCTTTTTGTCCTCTTTTAACTTCCTGATTTGTTTCTTTAGTTCTTGATTAATATTCTTTAGATGCTAGTTCTCTTCTTGATTTTCTAGAAATCTTCTGTCGAGGTCTTCATTGGGATGTTCCTTCTTGCGACTATGTTTCAATTTTTTAATATTCGTAATTAATATTTTATTATGATTTCTTAATCGATATATTTCTTTAGTATTACTTTTTAATGTGTTATTGACTTTTGTAATTTCCAATTTGTGTGCTTTTTTCAGTCATCCTCTTTCTGCTAGAGTTCCTCACTCTGTTGCTAAAGGAGACAATTCTCTGTTTCTTAACATTTTACTTTTGTCCGAATTTGCGTGATTTTGTCATATGTGTCCTTGATGATTTTGTTTAACCGTTCTATTTCTTCTTTATTCTCAACTGCATCTTTCATGATTTTTTGGTTTTGTAGATTGTGATTGGTATATTTTTTACCCATTAATTCCTCAATTTGAGTAGATAATCTCTCAATACAAATTTTTAGATAATGATTCTCTTTCTCTATTAATCCCTTATAAATATCCATATTCGTCATTTCAAATACTTTGTGAATCACTACTTGTAGTTGGGACCGCAATTCTGATTTAGACTTCACAATAATTCCTGACTTCTGGTGTTCTTTGACGATAATTGGTCTTGCTTTTGACTGACTTCTTGTCTTCTTCAATTTTTTCTTGTTTTTCTTTACTTTTGTAATTTAATAATTCTACTTAATATAGTTATTAAGGGTGAATCCATAACGAAGGGTGTCTATTTTGGGGGGTCTTATGAGAAAATAAATCTGATTTTTTCATGTTTTTCAACTTTGGGCGAAAGAAAGTGATATTTTTGTTTGGAATTTCACTTTTAAGTAAAAAAAAAACTTTTAGAGAATTATGTTAGCTTGCTATTCATAATTTTTTCAATCTTTTTTATTGAGATTTGATATGTCATTTTGGCAAATGTTTGACAGTGTGTCCTTATAAAATGAAAGGACTAAAAAATAGTCATGTTTGGTTGCACCCCTAAAATCATTGTTAAACTTGTGTTATGCAAAAAAAAAATATGCTACCACAATCTACACACAATATACTATTGCAATGACTATAAATTTGTAACCAACATATCTATATACTAATTATAATATTTTTTGAATTCGATCAATGGGAAAATTTTGTCGGTTTTAAACATGTTTTTTGTTGCGACACTTTTCTCTCAATTGACTATAAAACTTAAAAATCTATGAATAACCTTTTGAAGTATACACTCCAACTAACCGCACCATATTTGTTTCAATTTTTTAGGTGGTGTATTTTTAAATTTATATATTTTTCATTTCAGCGCATTTCAAAAGAGATGAAACTAAACTCGACACATGTTAAGAAACGAAAAAAATAAAAATATCAGATCTCACCTATACGCAACAAAATATATACCTACGGAAAGTAGATTTAATGACAAAACTAAAGGTATCAAGTCTGATAGTCAATTTGTAGTGTAAGGCATCCATTTTACTATCAGAAAATGGAGAAACCTGAAAACTGTGCAAGTTTTAGGTCTCAGAGGTTATTCAGCCGAACAATTGTTCCATTACGGAACCATTACAAGCAAGGTTGTTCGGCCGAAAAACTAAACGCAAAAATTTTTTTGTCAACCTGAAGAAAAAAAAATTACGTTATCTATATTCGTATAAGTAAAACGAAAGAGTGTCATTATTTTCGCACCTTTTCATTTCGTATAAGTAAAAATATTTTTAAAGGGGTTTTCAGAGGAGATTTCTTTTGCCAAAGAAGTTTTTTACAAGGTTTTTTTCTTCTTATTTATTTCCAAGGGGTACATTCAAACATTTTTTTCCCAAGGCACTTTTGCCAAATATTTTTTGTTCCAAAGTATTTTTGCAAAGAAGTTATTTCTTTGCAAGAAGTTTTTTCATAGAGTTTTTTTTCCAAGATAGTTTTGCAAAGTTAGTTATTTCTTTGCAATGGGTTTTTCCAAACAGTTTTTTTTCAAGGTAATTTTGTAAAGGATTTATTTCTTTGCAAGGGTTTTTTTGAAAGAGTTTTTTTTCCAAGGTATTTTTGCAAAGTAGGTTATTTCTTTGCAATGGGTTTTTCCAAAGAGTTTTTTTGCAAGGTATTTTTGCAAAGGAGTTTTTTTTTCCAAAATATTTATATAAATTGTTTTTTCAAAGGAGGTTCTTTTTCAAAGAGGGTTTTTTTTTTCCAAATGTTTTACAAAGAATATTTCTTTACAAGGTGTTCTTATTTTTTTCCAAGGGTTTTTTCAAAGGAGATCAAACAATCATGGGAAATAAAAGAAACCGTAAAAAAAAAGTAATCGTAAATGTGATGACGATGCTAATAGGATAAAACAAAAACTCAAACATAGAGCCAAAAGAGCAAGGGTTGCAGAAATGGAAGAGAGAATTGAAGATATAAGAACAGATTTACATGACATTATTGATGAAATGGAAATTCAAAATAGAGTACAAGAAGAACAAATGGAAGTTGAAGAGACCATTGTTGAAGATGTAAATAGTGATTTACATGTTAATGTGGATGAATTCAATATTGAAGATCAAAATCAAGATCCAAAAATAAGAACACCTTGTAAATAAATATTCTTTGTAAAACAGTTGGAAAAAAAAATCTTTGAAAAAAAAACCTTCTTTGAAAAAACAACTTATATAAATATTTTGAAAAAAAAACTCCTTTGCAAAAATACCTTGCAAAAAAACTCTTTGGAAAAACCCATTGCAAAGAAATAACCTACTTTGCAAAAATACCTTGGAAAAAAAACTCTTTGAAAAAACCACTTGCAAAAAAATAACTCCTTTGCAAAAATACCTTGAAAAAAAAACTCTTTGAAAAAATCCATTGTAAAGAAATAACCTACTTTACAAAAATATCTTGGAAAAAAAACTCTATGAAAAAAATTCTTGCAAAGAAATAACTTCTTTGCAAAAATACTTTAGAACACAAAATCTTTGGCAAAAGTGCCTTGGGAAAAAACTCTTTGAATGTACCTCTTGGAAATAAATAAGAAGGAAAATACCTTGTAAAAAAACTCCTTTGGCAAAAGAAATCTCCTCTAAAAACCCTTTCAAAAATATTTTTACTTATATGAAATGAAAAGGTGAAAAAACATAAATATAGATAACGTAAATTTTACTTATATGAATATAGATAACGTAAAAAAAAAAAAAATCCGACCGACGAATTTTTTTTTGCATTTAGTTTTTCGGCGGAACAACCTTGCCTATAATGGTTCCATAACGGAAAAACATTATTCGGCTGAATAACCTCTGAGACCTGAAACCTGCACAGTTTTCAGGTTTCTCCATTTTCGGAAGATAAAATAGATGCCTTACACTAAAAATCGATTGTCAGACTTGATACATTTAGTTTCATCACTAAATCTATTTTCCATAGGTATAGATTTTGTTATGTATATGTGAGATCCGATATTTTTTTTTTGTTTCTTAACGTGTGTCGAGTTTAGTTTCATCTCTTTCAAAATGCGGTGAAATGAAAAATATATAAATTTAAAAATACACCACTTAAAAAATTGAAACAAATATGGTGCAGTTAATTGGAGTGTCTACTTCAAAAGAGTATTCATAGATTTTTAAGTTCTATAGTCAATTGAGAAAAAAGTGTCACAACCAAAAGCATGTTTAAAAATGACAAGGCTTTTCCATTGATCCAATTCAAAAAAATATTATAATTAATATATAGATCAATTAGTTACAAACTTATAGTCATCACAATAGTATATTCTGTGTAGATTATTGTAGCATATTTGTTTTTTGCAAAACACAAGTTTAACAATAATTTTATGGGCGCAACCAAACATGACTATTTTTTAGTCCTTTCATTTTATAAGGACAAACTATCAAAAATTTGCCAAAACGACATATCAAATCTCAATAAAAAAAATTGAAAAAATTATGAATAGAAAGCTAACATATTTCTCTAAAAGTTTTGTTTTTACTTAATAGTGAAATTATAAATAAGAATATCACTTCTATTTGCCTAAAGTTGAAAAACAGGAAAAAATCAGATTTATTTTCTCATAAGACCCCCCAAAATAGACACCCATTTTCATAGATTCAAAAGACCCCCCAAAATAGACACCCATCTTCATGGATTCACCCTACTATTATGTTTTAATATAATTTCTCAATGTTTAAAGAATTGCATAGCATAATAACAAGGTAGTTAAATATATATTAAAAAAATAAATCAAATTCTATGAAATAAAATTATTTAAACCCAAATGTTTCAAAAATATAACCTTGGAATTTAACATTTATCAAAGTATACACTTTTTCTATTTAAACATTAACTTAGAATACCTAAAATTCCAACATTGTATTATAGAGTAGTTATACACCATAGTTCACGCATAAAAGTCAACTTCGCCATGATTCCTTTAGCATAATGACATGAGAGGAACAACTCGGCAACTTTAAAGTGTTTTTCTAAGCAAACATAATAGGTTATAATACAAAATATCATCCCAATGTTCATTGCAGCTTTCTCAAAATATATTTATTGCAAATTGATGTAACAAAGATGAATGGATGTGTACACTTATTACAAATGTGTGAAAATTAGACTGCTAAGTCAATATTCATTTAAAATCTCCTTCCCATTTATTACATCTTAAATTGAAACACCCATTCAATACCATAGTACAATCATTATTTCCATCATAATCATGAATACCTTCCTTAATAAAAGAAAAGTAAAACAATATAATCTACAAAACTATCTAGCTTTGTTTCTCAAACAATTGTATCATAAATAAATAAACAAAAATATTTTGATAGTTTTTATACATACATTCGTATTTTCATAATAGTTTAGAAGATTTGCAGATTCTGTGAGAGAAACCTCCTGCAATAAGTAATGAAAATGCGCAATATAACATAAATAACATAATACATAAGTAATTTTATTGATCGCAAGCCACTTCAAGGGGGAAACCTCCTTTGAGCAAGATCAATAACTCGTGGATACCTCCATTGGCATTAACACTTACTTATATACTAAGTCAAATATAAACAACTATTACTCCCCATGAATGTGGGATAATACAATATACTCACGGGACGACTTACAAAGCATATGAATCCAACAACAATATACTGAATAAAGTAAATAGAAGGGTTGACATGGGTTCCTAACATCCCCACCCTCTTAGAAAAGCTTTGTTGTCAAAGGTTTATATGTGGAAATTGTTGTTGAATAGGAAGGAGTGGTTCCCATGTAGCATCCTCTGATTGCATGTCATCAAACTGAATTAATACCTTTATGATGGATCAAGAGCAAAGCTAATGCGTGCATTTATTGAAGATGGTATTCCACTTGAAAATGATGGATCCTTCATTATCTAGTTCTAGTAAAATAGTTTGTTCTCTGATGTTAGTGCCAATAACTTTCTTGAGACAAGAGACATGAAATACTATGTGAACATGAGAAGAAGGAGGAAGTTCCAATTTATAAGAAACAAACCCAATATTATGAAGAACCTTATATGTCCCATAGAACTTTGGAGCCATCTTATGAAACCCTTTGAGTTTTTAGAAGGATTGCTTGTAAGGTTGTAGACAAAGAAAAGCCTTATCACCGACTTGAAAAGTGCGCTCAGAACGGTGTTGATCAACTTGTTGTTATATTCAGTTTCTTGTCATGTGAAGATTGTCCTACAATATGTGAAGAACCTGATCTCAATTTCAACTCCTAGAACTGGTGACCTGATGGGGGTGTATGGAAGGAGCACTGATAGTGCCTAACCATAGAATGCTTCATATGGAGTCATTTTAGATGCAGTTTGGTGGTAGGTATTGTACCACCATTCAGCGAGAGGGAGCCACTTCTCCCATTAATGTTGTTGTTCAAAGGTGAAGCAACGAAGATAAGTTCTAAACATTTGTTGATAACTTCAATATGACCACCTATTTGTGGGTGATACCATGAACTCATCTTTAGTTTGGTGCTAATGTAGCGAAATAGTTTTGTCCAAAAATGACTTGTGAAAGTTGCATCGCAGAATATATGGTCCATGAAAATTTTTTCAACTGAGGATGCGGTATATGGATCGTTGAGGGAACAAAAATGACTATATTTCTAGATTCAATCAATCACAACCATGATTATTGTCTTCCATCTAGATTAAGGGATCCCTTCAATAAAATTCATCAAAATACCGGTCAAAATCCGTGTACAGATGGGCTTGATGTTGGGAAGGACGGTTCTAGGAAGGAGCAGAATACGATGGTCATCTAGTCTTGAAGGTGGAAATCCAAATGGTTTAGAAAATACACATGCATATCAATTCAAAATTTCTTTTAAAGTAAAGGGAGTGCTCGAGATCGCTTATGGTTGGATCTAAATGGAATGGATCTTAGCGATGACACCATGTGAATTCTTCTTAAGGATATTTTACATGCAACATGAATTGATGATGTTGAGAGACCCTGATTTTAAGCCCTTAAATATGTGTTTTTTCCCATTTGTTGAAAACTGAATCCAAAGTTCAACAAAATCCCATAATATGGGTCCAAGTGTGAGTAACCATTGAGCACCCAAAACCACATCACATGCTCCTAAGAGAAATGCAAACATGCCGAAGCATAAGTTATAATCTCCAATAGAGATACACACATTGTGACCCTTAGATTTGCAATGGAAGGTGCTCCCATTGGAAATCGTGACTTTAAAGTTGGAGCAAGGATGGACAAAACAATCATCATGTTTGGTGATTAGAGGGTCAATGAAGTTATGAGTTCTACTAGAATCAATGAATATTATAAGAGGGATATTCTTGAAGAAACCCTTGACCCGCATGGTTTTTCAAGTGGTGAATCTAGCTAATGCATGGAGATATATCTCTTGGTGGTATCCCTCAGAAGGAGGGTCAACATGTGGTTACTGAATGTCGACCTGGTCATCTACTCGATCCTAAGAATCTTCACAAATTTTAGGTGTAGGAGAAGAAGCCACATCCAAGAGATATATATTTTGCTCATCACATTGATGTACATGGGTGAATTTCTCATCACAATTATAACAAATCTCATTTTCTCTACTGTTATGGAGAAAACTTCCTACAGCTTGGGGTATACCACAACAGAGAGAGTAATCGTAGAAATCAATCCCTTCCCAATATGCAAGAGAAATAAAACATCTAACACTAAAGGATCTTGAAACATACCATATTCCTGATGGTTGATGTAGATCCTCGTTGACCTTTTCCCATCTTGCTTGTGTTATTAATTGGCTCTCTCAATAATTAGCAAACAAGAGAAGCATGCTATATAATGGTGTTAGACCTAATCTAGCATATATAATCAATAATGTATAAGCAATTAAAAGCATCCATGGATTCAATATTCATTTAAATGCACATCATTGGACAGGAAAAGATATTTCTATTAATATAAATAAGAGATTACGAGAATGACAACCTCTGTCAGCACGCCTGCGAACCGAAGAAACTAAATCCTCCACCTAGGCCTCCACCACCTTAATCCTCCATCTCTCGATAGCAAGCTCACAAGCAAAGGCAAGCTTGGGAAGAACACCAAGTGCTCCAAGGGAGAAAGGGATGCAGACTCAAGTATAAGCTACAGCAACAATGGACTATATTTTTCTTTCTCTTCAATTCCTCCTCTTTCAATGTATCCAAAGGGTTCCTTATATAGTGCTTCAATGGGGTAATGGAAGGTCAAATCTGAGCTATCTCAAGGAATATGGAAGGCCAAGAGACAAGTGACTCAGATCCACATCAAGAAAAACTCCAAAAATCTTTGCCCTTTTGCACATATCTCGATGTACGCAGGTTTAAGGGTTATATCTATGTATATACGTGAGAATAGGATTAAAAGTCGTGTGTGGAAAATAACAGGTGCTTTTAGGGATGATCTTGGAAACATCAAAGGTACAAAAATAGTCCATGGGGTCCAAAGAGTCTGCAGAGGGACATGGAAGGCCATAAATGTGTGATCTACCATGTGTGGTAAAATCAGTTGTAACAAATGCCCCCTAATGTGTGACATCAAAGAGGTGATATGATGGCCGAAATACATTATAAGTCCATCCCAGAAGTGGAGTGATGAAGAACAAGGTGGAAGAACTAGCCATCCCACAATACAGTACAAATATCTCTACATATGACTGCAAGTACATACAACAATCTGGGATACATAAGAGTACAATGGCCATGAATAGGCATGATACAAAATATGACATGTGTGGTCATCGCCACGTACAATATAGATAGATCAGAACCTCCATGATGAATATATACAAAGGATCATGATCTCCATGAAAGCTAAAGATATACAATGGATCAAGATCTCCATAATGGCTAAAGATATCTGACATACACTGGAATCAAGTCATGAGAGATAAAATCTCATGAACACTGGCACGATCAAGGAGGTAGCATATATGAAATGCCACCAATCTGGAAAGTCTTCTACATAAACCACTACGAGTACATGTCCTACTATGTGAATAGAGGTGTCGAGGTCAAGCATGGTAGTCCATCGTCTGATTACCGTTCATTGATGTATACCGTTAACAGATGCCAGATCACCCACTGATAATGAAAATGGGAATCAAGGTACTAGAGTGCAATCTAACAAGTGTGAATAAATGTGTTGATGTTGAACACTTGAACAAATCCATCGATCAGGGGACATTGATGTATTCCAAAAACTGTCGATGGCCAGAGAACCTGCCACTGATAAATGCAAGTCTCAAGGCACTCAAAATGACTCTAGACTCCTATCTCAGAATAAATGCTCTGATGTCGATCGGATGAAATCCGCTGGAAGGAGGGCATTAAGGAATCCCCCATCATCCAACATGAGATACTCAGCAAAGCTATATAATGTGGAAGGACTCGATCATAATTTGCATGAACCAGTACCAGTACCAGGAATGACCGACATGCAAAGTAAAGAAAAAAGAGCAATGGTCGACTCAAGCTTCAACTTCCTTTGAAAAAGAGCATAAAGGCAAATGGTGACTGAATGTAGGCAACATAGACTCAATATACAAAACTAGGACATATCTACGACATAGGAGGCATCAATAGAGGCTCCATAGGTAATGGAAGCTTAACCAGTAGAAGGAGATAAACTCAGAGAAACGAGTACAACTCCTAAAGTCAAAATATCAACCCAACCAACAAATGTGATATACAGTGCTCTGTTTGAAGGAGACACGACTCGACTACTTCCAAAGATAACATCTTAACTTGTCTGACTTTTTGGTTTTTTTATTTTTTTTGGACTTTTTCAAATATTTTGAAAAGATTGAAAAAGAATAAAAATGCTTTGTAGTTACAAACTAGGAGGAGACAAGTGTCAAGGGGAAAACAAACTAGTTCCAAGCAACGGAACATACCTATGCTCAATGTAAGGAAACATGTGTAGGATAATGACACTTGGGGGAAAGTCCCCTCCCGGTAAAAATGGGGAATCAAGCTGTAAAAGATATATAAAATGGATCTGCTTGGCTAGACATGAGACAAGCTCGGGCTATATGGCTGATAATCAAAGTCAAGGAAGCCAGCATAAGGCTCAATAAGCCAAGCAAAACTCATGATAATGCAATTACAACTTGACATAAGGGAGTCCTTGGGAAAAGACCGGCAAAAAGATCAAGAGGAGTATGAGGCTCTTGTGCAAAGTCATGGCGGTACTATACAAAGGGCTCCCCCACCCTAAAGGAAAAATGTCAGCATGAGCACTAAATGAAAAACAGGAGCTAACTAGAGTACCCATGTATGGTCAAGCTCTACCATTCACATCATGTCACTTCTAAAAGCAACAAGAAGGTTCTGTGACAAGATAGAATGGATCTGTACCTAAGGTTATAATGAAATAGTCATAAGGTCATGTAAAGTGAAAATGGATGTGAAACCTAACCTATATGCCATTTTAGACATAATACCTGAAATCGGCACGAACGGGTCAAAGCCATGGTCATACCATGCTCAAAACGGACTCCTACATCATCAATTTACTTCAAAACTGTCCAAAATGGTCAGAAACGGTCAAAACTATAGAAAGTGAGTAAAAATTTTCAAAAAAAAACTATAAATAGTAAAAAAAATTAAAATTCCATATCATTGGAAATTTTTACCCATTTGAGCTCAAAACTTCCAACTCGAATTCTGGGAGCATCATCCAGCAAAATTCGACACCGTTTGATCCAGGTAACTCCTCATGTCCTCCTCTTCCTATTTCATGCAAATTTTTAAAGTTTTCATGGTCCATTTAATTTTTTAAGCCATCTTAAATTGTGCGTTTCATCCCACATGGGTATCAGGGTTTTTTTCGCATATAGGGCTGGCCATACATGGAAAAAATGCCCAAACCCGCATACATATGTGGTTGTTTTGAAAACAGTCATGTATGCAGCTGCAAATGAGATTTTCAAGGGCAAATATTAATCAAACTTCTTTTTTGTGTCGGATGGTTTTAGAATGGAGGGAGAGGGAACATGGTGATGTGGAAGTGGCTGTGCAAGGTGACTTAATGGCCCAACAAGCATTGCATGCATGCGATTTGTATAAGTTTTGGTGTCTTGGTAGCCTGAGGGCCAAACCAAGACTCCTCCAGATGCTAGTGGATTACTAGGATCCAGACTCTGAGTCTTTTCACATTGACACGATGTCACTCAGTATAGAAATTAAGGACATATACTTTATCACTGGATTATCCCAACGAGGAGAGGTGGTAAATATTCGATCTCGTAGGCTAGGAGGTGGATTGATTATTGATGAGTACATTGCAGTGTACTGCTTTCTGAACATGGAAAAGTTTGGGAGTCAAATCTTGACAAACTCTATCCAGGTGCTAGGACTGAAGGCCATACTATTGGCATTAGGCAGGATAGTCGGATTAGCTTCACTCCACCAGGCATCTTGGCCATTGATGTTCTATGCGGTGGAGTGTATGAGAACCACAGTGTATGACTAGAGAATTGCGCTGTTGAGCAACATGAAGCAGCAGCTCAATGACTGTAAGATGGGCAGTGTGAGAAACTTCAATTTCGACAGCACACTAAGCACGTTCTTCTTTGAGCGTGTACCAAGGCTAAGCCCTAGAGTGGACATTCCTCCACATGGAGTTCGAGATCCATCCCAACGACGTTGGGAAAATGTTATACGTAGACTGGGTAGAGGTAGGGTGGTGAACCCCTACCCAGCAGACTTCTTTCCATGGTGGCGGAGGCAGATCATTGCCATTGATGACTACCCCTATGCAGGGATAGACATCCATGGAGATCTAGACATGCCCCTACCACTAGGAGCGGCATATGTCGACATAGGTAACGAATCCCAAACCCACTTTTTAAGTTTTTTGAATCATTAAATTTTTTATTTTTTTTGATATATTGACTCAAAAGACATGTTTTGGTGTGACAACACATAGTGACAATCTGTCATGTGTATGAAGATGTTGGACCACGGTGACTGGATGGGTTCCCTCATCGTAGATGGAGGGGAAGAGGAGACGATATCATGGGTTTGGATGTAGAGTGGACACTCCAAAGAATTCACACAAACTTCATACACTTGACACACAGGGTACCCATGGTGCAAGTCGAGGACTTACTTGAGGCCATGCAGCACCAGGTAGTTTGTGTACCATGGGCATGGGTTCGATTATTTCGACGGCTAGCTAGAGCTGTGGTGTGCTAACATGATCAGAACCCCCCTCCTCCTCCTCAGGTTTAGAGACAGGAGAGTATTTCTTTTTGTACGACCATGTATTATATTTTGGTGGCTTGGAAGCCCCAATTTTGTATTATGATGTCACATTTTGGATGTTAATGAAACTTTTATGATGATCGATTTTATTTATTTACATGTGTGCGAAAATGTACATTTTTTATAAGCTTATTGTCTATGAAAAAAATGCCAATCTAACACATAGTTAACATATGATTTAGCAATTTGATTAAAAATTCTTGAAACATGAATGTATGTTATATTTTCTAATTGTCGTTCTAGCAATCTCACACATAAGAATCTTTGTAATAATATCGGATCCCTAATATGATACGATCCATTAAGCTGTGAAACCATTAAATACGAATCAAGACATACCTCAAGAGAGAGAACACCATGTGAAATGGCATCACACAATAACTCAATAATGCCACTATATTGAGCAACATTGTTCGAAGAAGGCCATAAACATACGCCTCCTGAAGACAATACTTGACCCGTAGGAGTATAAATCACCCAAGCAGCCAAATCTAAGTTTTGAGTGTGACGACTAGTACCATCAATGAATCCTATGTAAATGGAAGACTCCATCGACATCTGCCATAAGAAACGGAAGCTAATCAACAAACCCGATCACCATAAGAAAATATAACTATGCAAAAAACTGTACAATAATATACAACAATCATCCCTGGCTGAAGATGATGCATAGCATTTTTTAAGATAGAGCCCATTTCTAGGCTCCACCAAGGCTATCCCTTCATAATCCACTAGCTCATAGGCACCATTCTCTAACACACGCTTAACCACGTAAGGACCATGCCACATGGGATTAAACTTCCTTTCCCCCAAGGGTTCTTTAGCTTGATCCCACAAAAGGACCAAATCACCTTCACTAAACTTCCTCAGATGGACTGACTTGTCATATTGGACCTTGATGTGACGCTTATTTACTTATAGAGCCACTAAGGCATCTCGGCGCTGCTCATCAAGCTGCTCTAAATGGACCAAATTTTCTTCCAATGCGGAAGTGTCTTGTAAAAGATCTATAACTAATTTTAACGAAGGGATTTTGCATTCAACCGGTAAGACAAACTCCACCCCATGTACAAGCTGATATGGAGAGAAACCAGTGGTAGTCTTAACCGCAGTTCTATATGACCACAAAGCAGGATATAACATGATATGCCAATTTGTCTTGCTTTGTGCCATGGTTCATTGGAGAATAGACTTAAGTGATGTATTCACTGCTTCAACCTGTCCATTTTCCTGAGGATAGTAAGAAGATGAGTGCTCCTGCTTATACCCTAACATTGAGGCCAACTCTTCCATCATTTTATTTTGAAAGTGCCTACCATGGTTAGTGACAAGCTCTTTCAGAATGTCGAACCAAGTAATAATTTGGTTTAAAATTAAATGCGCGGCGGCTGTCTCGCCGTCGGATTTAATCGTGGCCATAACCTCTACCCATTTCATGAAATAATCGACAACCACTATAATGTGATGATGCCCCCCAGCCAAAGTTGGGTTGCAATCCATAAAGTCAAGCCCCCACTTGGTGAAGGGACCGACATTGACAATAGGATGTAATGGGGTTGGATGCGAGCACATATTGCGTGCAAACACTTGGCAAGGGTGACACTTCTTGACTGCATTAACACAATCTTTGTATATTGACGACCAAAAATATCCTGCTCTCAAGATTTTTTGGGCTGTAGAAAGCCCAGATAAATTACCACCACACGCCCCTCTGTGGCAATCATTCAACACAACCTCAACCTCATCAAAGGTTAAACAATGACGCAAAATGGAATCTACCCCATGGTGGTACAAAGTGTTATCCACTATAAGGTAGTTCTTAGCTACATGACGTAATCGTCGTCGCTCATCCCATGAAAGGTGAGCAGGGACCTTCAACATTTGCAAATACACAATGATATCCCCATACCATGGGCCCAAAGTTGAGATAAGAAAAATATGCTCATCGATAAATGTATCCTCATAAACCTTTTCCTCCTCCAAACTTGGAAAATCAGATATGATCTCCGTAAAGATCAACAATTTTTCCAAAATGAATTCGAGATCGAACTCTTGCAAAATAACAATCCATTTATTGTATTTTCCCCCAATCATCCTTCAAGAGAGAATGAACTGAAATGGATTGATATGAGCTACAGCTAAGTTTCAACGAAGGAGAATGCAATGTATCAATCTCTGAACCTCATGAACGGTGGCCAAGGCAAGTTTATCCACATGGGAATAATGGATTTCTGCATCAATAAGGTTTCAGCTCAAATAATATATGACATGCTCATGGAGCTCCTCATCCTCTTGAACCAAAACCATACCAACCATCTCCATGGACGTAGCCACATAAATCAATAAATCATGGCTATAGTCAGGTGGACTAAGCACAGGGGCTGATGCAAAGGATTGCTTAAGAGCATCAAAGGACTCCTGGACTCGCTCATCCCAGCAAAAAGGAGTGTACTTATTTAAAAGATGCATAAAGCCTTTAGTCAAGTTGGAAAAATTAACTATGAATCTCCGCAAGAAATTTGTCATGCCTTGCAAACACTGAAGATGTCTAATATTATGCAGGGGAGACAATTGAAGTATTGCCTCAACCTTTAAGGGGTCAACTCTTATACCCTCCCTCGATACGATGAACCCTAGCAAGCGACCAACAGTCACGCAAAAGATGCACTTATGAGGATTTAACTGAACCTAGTAATGGTGACATCTTTCGACTATTGGTCTCAAATGGTATGGACGATGCAATCTCAAACGAGAATGAGCAGCAAGGTCATCCAAATACACTTCAATAATCATTTTGAGATCATGAAAAATTAAGGTCATAGCCCGCTAAAATGTAGCTTCGACATTTTTAAGGCCGAAAAGCATCTTTCGATATGCAAAAGTACCCCAAGGACAAATAAATGCAGTCTTATGTTGATCCTCGGGTTTGATCTGAATCTAATTATATCTGGAAAAACCGTCCATGAATGAGAATACCTCACTTCCTACACACTCATCCAAAATTTGATCAATAAATGGTGTGGGAAAATTATCCTTAGGACAAGCACGATTTAAATCATGGAAAATAGTGCATATACGGATCACTCCCTGCTTCTTATCAACCGGAATGGGATTTAAAACCCACTCTGTTAAGGGAATGGGATAGATAAAACTATATTTTAATAATTTCTCTATATCAGCCTTAATGGCGGGTGCTTTTCCAATATTCACCGCATGCAAACATTGTCGAACCAGCTTCGCATCCGGATAGGTCTTGATCTCATGTTCGACAATACGAGGGTCAATACCCAAAATTTCCTCATATGACCAAGAAAAGATGTCACAAAACTCTTTAAATAGCTCAGTATACTCCTTGATTTCATCATGGGAACAAATCGCCCCAATTTAGACATTCTCAACTTTGCCAGGATCATGAGAAAGATTGATAGGAATAGTAGGTGATAAATTCAGCATGTTCCCATCAGCCATCTGACCAGGTGAGCTCAATTGAACCATGAGACTACCAATCTTCTCACTAAGAATCTCCCTAAAGTCATCACAATCCATACGGTCGAGTTCAGGAAGAAAATATGATCGATGATGTAATTCTTCCCAAGGTGGCTCAACCCGAGACATGGCCTCAATAATGGCTTCATCTGATGGAAAAACATCATCAAGGAAATCATGTGCGTGAGAGGAGTCAACTACCCATGCAGGCAGCACATACGGGTCCTCCTCCTCCATCCACGAGGAGGAAGGACTAGGCTCTGCAACCTAAACAAGATTTGCTTGATATGCTACCAACATTGTAGGCAATGACACATCCGTTTCGATAGGTCCAATCGAAGGACTTGGTGAAGGAAGAATCCAAGGATCTTCCATATGGGTAGTGTGAAAAGACACCGAATTCCATGAGGATGAAGCCCCACCAAAACTAGATTTGATCATAAGAACAGGCGTAGGATAACTAAAGATTCCCATAAGAGATGGATACATACCCACACCGACACTCCCAGTTGCCAGTTGAGAATGATCGATAATCGGGATAGAAGCTCTTGATGATGCATTAACACTTGGATTACGAAATGATTTCTGATCAATCGTAATGATCTTCCCATTAAATGGAAAACATACCACTCAAAATATTGTGCCAATCGGCTTGCATACTATACATCCAATTCTGGCCCAACAAAAGATTGTAGTCAAGGGGTGCATCAACCACCTCGACCTCATTTGCGACAGTCTTCCCTCCCAATTGGACCCTGAGAGAAGGAAGAATACCATGCGGCCGAAATGATCTACCATCAAAATATATAAACATAGTAGTGGATTGAGACAACTCAAGACAACCGGCCAAACCCTTCCAACATGACAAAGACATCACGGAAGCAGCAGCACCTTCATCAATCACAGTGCGTTTGATGGTCATATTAAGACATTCTACATGAATAAAAAGAGACATGTAGTAAGGCAAGCGAGGTTGTATTCCCATGGTTTCAAATTTGATAACAGAAGAAGAGTTATCATCATCAACCCCAAGAGCAGAAAGAAAGGCTCTCCTCTACGGGGGACAAGTCTGAATTACTTCAAGCGCAGACATCGCACAAGGATTTTGGCCCAAATCCTCGACAACAAAATAGTCTTGGGTGGCTCGGGCATTAGGATTGTGCCCTGAACACTTTAGGACTCCCTTAGGAATGCGATGTGCAACTTCAAGTTTATCCATAGGTTTTTCGATACACAAAGGGCTCTTGGGTGGAGCGGGTTCCTTTCCAAGGTCCGGTTGTGACGAACCATAATCCTTCGCATGAGTCACAACCTTAGTAGCATGCACCATGTTAATGCAACCATGACTAGTATTGGCCTCCAATGTATTTTGATCTCCACCCGACACATAATGAGGATCAATGGTCCTCGAGTTCATATTTTGATTTTTGGGTAAAGGATTAGTTAGCACGACTAGGCCCTGTGCTATGAACCTCGAGGCATCTTCCATACGAGGGCACAAGTGAGTGAGGTGGCCTTCCTTACATAACTTGCAAGGAAACTTTACCTTATGTTTAGTCTGCTTGTCCCCCCCAACATTACAAGTGCTCTTGTCATTATAATTAGCATTCTCATTCTTATTCCCACCCTTACGATTATTTTTCCCTTTTTTCTTATTCCTTCCAGGCTATTGGTTGCCCTTCTGGTCTGATGATTACAAGGAAAGTACACTCGCCATTTGGGTAGGTTGAGACGAAGCCATGGCTTGTTCTGAAGTGGATTGATTAATTGACAATTGGATCACTTTTTTTACAACCGAATCCACAGGTTTGGTACTTGTACAGCCCACAATGCCATCTGCATGTGGCCCAGGCTTGATCTTGGGATCGAAACTAGATCGCGGAGCATTAGGTATAATCTCATACAAAAGTTTGGATTGAGAATAAATCAAATCCAACTCTTGTGCCCTAAGATTGCTTGTTCCTCATTTTGGACTCCAGATGTAGAAACATCCTTCACGATGTAAGGTAACAACAACTTGAGGAACCACTCAAGGAGAAATTTCAGTGGTATAAAGGCTTTAATCAACCGCTTCCGTCTACTCCACTCTTGAATATGATCTGAGATATGTGTGGATTTGTCTTGCCGAAATGTCGACAAGAGCTTGGTACCAACGTCCTAACATACAGGTATCTGAAAGTGATTTAGGAAAATCATGACAAGGTCATCAAATAAAACGTATGCCCCCCTTGGTAACTCTATATACCATTTCGCTACAGGCCCAGTGAGGGTGTGTTGAAATAGCCTCAAATGGATTGAATCCTCATGTCAGGAATTGGAATAGCACCAAAGGTGAAAAGTAGTGACATGCTCACTAAAATCTTCTCCATCTTTGCCCTTGAACTTGGGAATGTCTGAAGGAAGCTTGTTAGGGACGGCCAGCCAGGCCGGGTCATGAGATACCAGATCATTCATAAGTCTTGATAAGTCAGGTAAGTTCAACGTTGCAAGGAAAGGGATCCTAGGTTGAGCCGTTCTATGCCACGCTCCTTGATATTTTTGGTTCATATAAGGCTGATTGCTATAAATACCATGGCCTTGTCCATAATAACCCCCTCCCATTTGACCTGTATCGGGCTACATGGAAGCATTGTGATGTGGTGTACCTTGATTATGCGGTGCTACAAATACATAATTGGAAGAGTAAGCTGGTTTTTTATACCCGTACCCATAGGGTTGATAGTTCTGTCCATACTGCAGTCCATAAGACTGTCCATGAGAAGCTCCATAAGGTGTCCCATGGGATGTCCCATGAGAATGTCCATAGTTAGGGATATGGGGAACTCCTTGAGATGGACCATGAGACGATTCAGAAACAGGGATATGACCTCCTGACACAACAGGAAGCACTTGACTCTGAGATACTACCATGCGAGCAGTCACAGTACGAACATTGCTAGTAGCGATATTCCAGCCTGAAGTACCACGTGAATGAGGGGGAGGAAGGGTCATTAGAGGAAATTTCAACTCAAAATGGGCCTCCTAAAATGAACTAATAAAATAATAGTTAAAATAATAAAATAATATTTATTAATTTTGGAGGAAGAAAAGAAAAAAACTACTTTTTTGTTTGTATTTTTGACATATCTCCTTGTGTTTTTACTCAAATTTTGATTGGGAGAGCTCATTGCATCCAACGAGTACCCACTCGGCATACTTTTTACGGACCCCGCTACCCCAAAAACAAGAAATACCTGAAAAAACGGAATGATGATCTCATCATTCCATTTTTTTAGGTATTTCTTGTTTTTGGGGTAGCGGGGTCCGTCAAAAGTATGCCGAGTGGGTACTCGTTGGATGTAGAATTTAATTCTGCATCCAACGAGCTCTCCCGATCGAAATTTGAGTAAAAACACAAGGAGATATGTCAAAAATACAAACAAAAAAAGTAGTTTTTTTTATGATACCTATCCCCAAATTTATATTAAAAACGTGTTTAAGACCTGTACAGTATTTCAAATTTAAAGCAATTTCATTGGCTAAGACATGATGACATGGAATTTGAATAAAAGTTAAAAGGCCCATTTTGAGTTGAAATTTCCTCTAATGAGTAAAAAATGCATTCAAAGGAGTAGGGTTCAAGGACGAAGGGACATATGAAGGGATGTAAGTGGTGTTCCCAATGGTCACTCATTTTGGTTCTGGTATTCGCATATGATTACTAAAACTAGGTCTAGGACGGACATGTGAGGTTGCTTCCACCACTGGGATGGAAGGTGCAATGTGAGTAGTGCTCCCAAATCTCTCTGAATGGAAAGGAACTGTAGTGCCCTCGGGCGTAGTTCTAGGGTCAACTTCCAACTCAACATGATGTTTCGAATTGGGTGTAGGGATATCAGACATTCCATAACGAACATGACTAGTGCTTATTCGTTCATAATGAGTCTCATCACCTGGTAACCAATACCGGCGACCTGTGAATGAGGGATCATAACCAGAATGTGAAGGTATTTTTGGTGAAGGATCATATACATGAGTAGGATCTCCATCCCCAACCTCGTGAGGTGGAGAGGACATCTCAGGAATCTCATCCTCATGATCTCCCATCATGTGTGAATCAAAGTGAGAAGTAGTCTGCTCAGACTGCCTATTTCTCTCTCCCAAAGGAGGAGGAGACGTGGAAGGTGGAATTCCTACTAAATGAAGAGAACAGAAAAGTGTTGCACATGAATCCACAATGACTCAAAAAATGAAAAGACTCGATCTAATTACACAAACCCTAGGCAAACTAGCGTGCATAGAGAATAGACCTATAAAATGTAAATCCAAATCACAAGAAAACAAGGGTAGGATATGTGAACTCCCGAATGAAGCAATTATGTCTCACCTAGGAGAGGCTTGAGACTCCCATACACAACAAGTGGAGGTTCATAACCAATTATAGTGGCCCTCAGCTTCAACACATATAGCGACTGTGCTGTCTGACCCCTACCTGACCAAGACACCTGCAGAATAACCTCTGTGAAGTACCTCCTTGATAACCTAGGTAAGGAAACTAAGGTCATATCAATATAATCAATGCTTAGGAAGACTGTCACAGATGGGATTGACCTTATGGGCAGGGTAGCAAAGCCTGAAACTCTCAAAAGAGCCCCCAGATACGAATGCAATCCTGCAAATATCTCTAGTTCTACTCAGTTACAACTAGGGGTCATCCCAATCATAACCACTCACACTTCCTTGTGCTTAACTCCCTTGTAAGAGGAGGATCCTGAGAAACACTAATTATATAAAGGAATTTTACACTCTCACCTGGACAAACACATAAATGTGTCGTTTAGTGGTCTTGGAGAATTTACTCACAATGAACTATTCCAAGACCCTAAAACCTAATCTTGTTGGTGCACCCTATAAAAGAAAAGAGTGTAATTCATTTTATTATGCACTGATTTTAATTGGCTTATTACTCAAAAGGACAAATGGTCGTGCAACTAATAATGTTATTACGCAACAAGAAGTAAAATGCACACCTAACAATCAATGCAAATGCACTGTGTCAAATGAAAAACGGGGTATGCTACTACATGAAGTGCAAAATTTTCCTTGAAATGAATATGCAATCATTCCTATATGAAAATATGACTAATAATCTCCAAGAAAACCTAATGCAAGTACCATGTAAATGCAAAAATGAAAACAATGCATAATGATGCAAAAAGAAAAGAAAAATTGTATTTTTTGAATTAAATGAGATAAAAAGAAAAAGTATGACTCCACAACCCCTAGACTCTGCAAGCACTGTCAAACAACACCCAAGCAAAGCACCAAGGTAAAAGAGACCTAATGCATTGGTCCCAAAACAAAAAATAGAAAATGAAATGACAAGAACATTTTCAAAAATTTTAAACTAAAAAGCATCTCTAGTCAGAAATAGAGGTGTATACAAACTCCAAAAGCATCCAAGAAAACTCAACAATCATCCAAACTCACCCAGCAACACTCAATCTTCCCCAAAAATATCAAAATCATGGCATACGTGACTGTTTGTAGAAAATCCGTGTATATACATGGCTATTCTAGGAAAACACACATGTACACGCGACTGTAAAGGAAAAACATGCATATAGGAAGAAAACGAGATAAAAAAGAAGGAAAACAAACAAGCTAAGACAAAATTTACTCCTATCAGACACTACTAGGAAAATATGCCCCCAAACCCGACTCAGAAATAGATAAATCAGAGCAATTCAAGAACATTGAATGCCAATAAAACCCCCCAAAAAAATGACTAGGAACTCCCTGGTATGGTCACCAATTCTATTATGGAGAAAACTTCCTATGGCTTGGGGTATACCACAACAGATAGAGTAACCAAAGAAATAAATCCCTTCCCAATATTGAAGAGAAATAAAACATCTAACACTAAAGGATCTTGAAACATACCATATTCCGGATGGTTGATGTAGATCCCCATTGAGCTTTTACCATCCCACTTGTGTTATCAATTGGCTCTCTCAACAATCAGCAAACAAGACAAGCATGCTATATAATGGTGTTATACCTACTCTAGCATATATAATCAATAATGTATAAGCAATTAAAGGCATCCATGGATTAGATATTCATTTAAATGCACATCATTGGATAGGAAAAGATATTTCTATTAATATAAATCAAAGATTACAAGAATGACAACCTCTGTCGGCGCGTCTGCGAACCAAAGAAATTGAGTCCTCCACCTGGGCCTCCACCACCTCAATCCTCCATCTCTCGATAGAAAGCTCACAAGCAAAGGGAATATTGGGAAGGACACCAAGTGCTCTAAGGGACAAAGGGATGCAGACTCAAGTATAAGCTATGGAAACAATGGACTAGAGTTTTCTTGCTCTTCAATTCCTCCTCTTTCAATGTATCTAAAGGGTTCCTTATATAGTGCTTCAATGGGGTAATGGAAGGTCAAATCTGAGCGATCTCAAGGAATATGGAAGGCCAAAAGACAAGTGACTCAGATCCACATCAAGGAAAACTCCAAAAAACTTTGGCATTTTGCATGCATCCTGATGTACGTGGGTTTAAGGGTTATATCCACGTATATACGCGAGAATGGGTTTAAAAGTCGCATATGGTAAATAACAGGTGTTTTTAGGGATGATCTTGGAAACATCAAAGGTACAAAAATAGTCCATGGGGTCCAAATAGTTTACAGAGGGACAGGGAAGGCCATAAATGTGTGATCTACCATGTGTGATAAAATCAGCTGTAACATCTATGTTCCCATATCACGTCTTCAGACAAATGCTTGATAGGAGCGGTTCTAGGAGCTAACATGATTGAATGTCTTTGGGAAACCATATTTCTGAATGGAACAAAAGTGGATTAAGAGCGTTGTTGATCTATGATCTTGTCCTCCTCCAACTCATCCAACCACATCCATTATTGTGCTAGGGAAAAACATTTTAACCTTATATTGGATTGCATCCTCCAGAACACATATAAAAAAAGTCCTATAAAATCCATCAGACAATCCTTCTATGTGATTAGAAAATTTCTCAAATTATCTCTGATACTCTGATTTGGATTTATGTGTGAACAAAATGAAAGAGAAGATGGAGAATCATAAACACATACATATTGCAATGAAAACAAAGATATAGTAAACACATAGTCTATTAAATGGCGGAAATAGACCATAGTGTAAATACAACATCTAGAATGTTGGTAGCTATCTTTGAGAAGAAATGTGGCTTCTACACTACTCCATGCCAAGATAAATACAAAATGGAGACAAAGGGGCCTATTTACAATAAGAATGAGGGAGAGAACCTTAAAGGTCCAAAACATAACGCTAGAAGATGAACCGTCATAAAGTTTGTGGCCCCGAAGTGGTTAGACATTGAACAGTTAACTTCTCGGGGTCATAAATTTTGCATATGATCTCCTATTTGGGCGCTTAATAGCCCATTGGAAATTTTTATCTAAGATTTACATCTTCTGACCATTTGCAGCCATTTGTGAGGAACCTCCTAAAATAAACAATGAAAATGCACTATATAACATAAATAACAGAGCACAAAAGATATTTTGTTGATCACAAGCCACTTCGAGGGGGAAACCTCCTTTGAGTAAGCTCAATAAAAATTAACTCATGGATTATTTCATTGGAATCAACACGTACTTATATATTAATTCTATTATAAACGACTATTACTACCCACAAATCTAAAATAATACAATATACTCTGGGACGACTTACAAATCATATGTGTCCAACAAAAATATACTAACAAAGTAAAGAGAAGGGTTTCCATGGGTTCCTAACATCTCCTCCCTCTTAGAAAATATTTGTCCTCAAATATTTAGATGTGGAAATTGTTGCTAAATCTGAAGGAGTGGCTTCAATGTAGCATCCTCTGGTTGCATGTCATGCCACTGAATGAATACCTATGTGATGGATTGAGAGAGAAGATGATGAGTGCTCTTATTGAGGATGGCCTCTGACTCCAAAATGATGGATCCTTCATTATACAGTTCTAGTAAAATAGTTTGTGCTCTAATGTTAGTGCCAATAACTTTCTTAAGATAAGATACATGAAATACTAGATACATGTGAGAAGGAGGAAGTTCCAATTTATAAGCAACAAACCCAATCTTCTGAAGAACCTTATATGGCCCATAGAACTTTGGAGCTATCTTTTGACCCACTTTGAGTTTCAATGATGATTGCTTGTAAGGATGTAAATGAAGAAACACCATATCAGTGGTTTGAAAAACGTGCTTAGAATGGTGTTCATCAGCTTGTTGTTTCATTTAGTTTCTTGGCACTTGAATATTGTCTAGCAAGATGTGAAGAATTTGATCTCAGCTTTGAAGAACCATTTCAACTTCCTAAACTGGTGAACTGTTGGGGGTGTATGGAAGGATAATTGGTGGTTCCTGACCATAAACTTCTTCATATGGAGTCATTTTAGATGTAGTATGGTAGGAAGTATTATACCACCATTCAGCAAAAGAGAACCACTTTTCCCACTTATGTTGTTGTTCGGAGGTGAAATAATGAAGATACATTTCTAGCAATTTATTGATAACTTCAGTCTGCCCATCTATTTATGGATGATATCCGAAACTCATATTCAATTTGCTGCCAATGTGGCAAAATATTTTTGTCCAAAAATTACTTGTAAATGTTATGTCGCGGTCTGAGAAAATAGAAGAATGGATTCCATGAAGATGGAAGAATTGGTCCATGAAAATTTGTGCAACAGAGGAGGTGGTATAGGGATGGATGTGAGCACAAAAATGACTATATTTGGAGATCTGATCAACCATGACCAAGATTACGGTCTTCCCTCCATATTTAGGGAGCCATTTAATGGAATCCATCGAAATATATGTCCAAATCCTTGTAGGGATGGGAAAAGGTTTGAGTAATCTGGGAAGGAGTTTTGTTTCACCCCTGTGGTGCTAACATGTATCACATTCAGCCACCATCTATTGAATTGACCATTTCATTCCCTTCCAAAATTAGTTACGTCATTCCTGCTCATCTGTTTTGAGGAACCCAGAGTGTCATGGAAATGGAGAAGCATGGAGTTGATAGAAGATAGCATGTTGAAGATCTATGCTCTAACGAAGCACCAGAAGACCCTTGTATATCATAGAAGAACCATACCAAGAGTAATGTGGTACACTAGAAGGGTTATCTTCCAACCATTGGATTATTTTAGATAATGAAGAGTCATTGACATAGGCTTTCTAAATAGATTGTAATACGCATAGAAATAGTTGAAAGAGAAACATGGTAATCAACTATGAAAGAAGATAATCTACCACAACATTTCCCTTACCCTTATTGTATGTGATCTCATAGACATAACCCATGAGTTTTCTAACCCATTTATGTTGTGTTGGGGATGAGGCTCATTATTCTGGGAAATATTTCAGACTCTGGTGATCAATCTTGATGTAGAAATGGTTCCCTAATAGGTATGGCCACCACTTTTGTATGACATGAAAAATAGCTATCCTTTACTTCTCATATGTAGAGGCGGCTAATTCTTACTGAAAAGGGATTTGCTGGTGAACGCAATGGGATGTTCATATTGAAGGAGAACAACACCAATTCCATTATCATGAGAATCACTCTCAATAGTGAAGGGATTGGAAAAATTGGGCATAGCTAGAATATGTGTGGTATAGATAGATTGTTTCAGTTTTTCAAATGCACAGTCAACAACATGTGTCCATGTAAAATCATCCTTTTTAAATAAAGTTGTTAATGGAGCTATGATCTTCCCATAATCCTTGACAAACTTGCAATAGTATCCATTCAGTCCCAAAAACTCGCAAAGGATTTTGAGTGTTTGAGGATGCGACCAATTTTTCATGGAATCTATTTTGGTAGGCTCTACATGAACCCCTTGTGCTGGAAAAAAATATGCCAAATATACTCTATTTCCTCTTGCCCAAAAACATATTTAGACTAGTTGGCATGGACATGATTATCACAGAAAGTTGCATTACAAGATCCAAATGTTGGAGATGCTCAACCCATGTCTTACTATAGATGAGGATATCATCAAAGAAGACCATAATGAAGTGTCACAAGTAGCACCATAATATTCTATTCATCAATTCCTGGAATGTGGAAGGAGCATTCATGAGGCCAAATGGAACGAACAAAAAATCATAGTGGCCATCATTTGTATGCAAATATGTTTTAGGGGTATCATCCTCATGAACCCAAATTTGTTGATACCTAGAATGAAGATCCAACTTGGAGAAAAAATGAGCACCATGAAGCTCATCAAGAATCTCATCAACAGAGGAATCAGAAACTTATCCTTGATTGTGTTGTCATTAAGTTCTTGAAATTCAATGCATAGGTGCCATGACCCATATTTTTTCGGACAGAAGAACTGGTGAAGAGAATGAACTAGTACTGGGGTGAATAATACCTTGCTTCACTAAGTCCTAAACAAGCATCACAATCTCTGTATTTTAATGAAACGGGTAGTGATAGGGCCTAATGTTGGGAGGGGGATTTCTAGGAAGGATCATAATACGATGGTTGTTTGGTCTTTAAGGTGGAAATCCAACTGGCTCAGCAAAAACACATGCATATCAATCGAGAATTTGTTGTATATCTAAGAAAGTAGCATGTTGAGACCGTTGAACGTTGCATTTAAATGAAATGGAGCTGAGCAATGACACCATGTGAATTCTTCTTAAGGATATTTTCCATGTAATGTGAACTGATGATGCTAAGAGACTCAGCTTATAAGCCCTTCAAGGTGTTTTTTTTCCCATTGACTAAAAACTACATCCAAACTTCAGCAAAATACCATAAAATGTGTCCAAGTGTGCATAACTATTGAGCACCCAAAACTACATCACATCCTCCAAAGGGAAAGGAAAACATGTCAAAGAGAAGGCTATAATATCCAATACATATTCACACATTAATACAATTCCCTTTGCAAGGTAAGGTGCCTCCGTTAGAAATCATGACTTCAAAGCTGAAGCAAGGTTGGAAAATAAAATCAGCCTATTTGGAAATCGTGGGGTCAATGAAGTTATGAGTGATACCAGAATCAATGAGTATTGTAAGAGGGATCCTTTTGAAGAAACCCTTGACCCACATGGTTTGTGTGGTGGTGTAGCATCCCCGACCCTCTGACCGTCGAAGAGGACACTACGATACATCACATCATCCGAGCATCTAGCCCCATGAATGAGACATACATACATATAATGCTGAAGCATGATACTTAAATACATAAAACATATTACGAAGCATTAATCATTCATATACATAGCGGAAGCAAAACAACATGCATTCATATACAATTCATCATTCAACATGTACATCAGCATTCATAAATGGTAAATATACTTGCAGACACAAGTTAGGCAAGAAAACTTATCGTATAGAGAACTTGTCCCGCCACTAGCTATGTCGCTGCAAAGTTCCACCCAACCATAGGCCTGCTTGCTCGTTAATCTCTTAGAAACGCTGCCACCCTTGAGCTGGGCATGATTCCCCAAGGAATAAGGAACTAACAGGCTTACACATAGCCAAGGATAACAACACCACAAGGGTACACAGTTCATCCAAGCCAACACAGTTGGTCTTATCAGGCGAACATCAAATCAGCCAAGCCAACCAAGTTGGGTTTATCAGGCCATCCAAGAGCTGGAAAGGCTAAATGCTAATCTAGTGAGCTCATCAAAGAGCTACAGACACCAACACCAGAGCCAACCTGGCTTCTAGAACACCCACACACACCCAACATAAGGAAATCAGTCCCTTCTCTGCAGCGCAGTCCCTTAGACCCTGATCTCCCTTCCAGTGCTATTCACGGGTTGTGGAGAAGAAAGCCAGTTCAGAAGCTTTGTCTATGTGGTTCCCAAACCACCAATTTTATCAAGCACATCAGGCCCTCATTCACCACTCCAATGTAGTTCAAGGACAAACCACTGTGTGCATGCAGTAAAACAGCTATTACAGCTTTAACAGAGCAAGAAACAACTTCTTAGATCATTCTTATCCCTATCGTGGCCAAAACGATCCCACAACAACATACAGCATCCAAAACACAGGGGAAAACATAGTCTAGCAATCATGGCAACAACATCCCACGAACAACCATGCACTCACAGCACACAATCCCCACTGCAATCTCTGGAGAACTTACTCTGATAGAAAATGGAAAGGAACCGACTCCCAATCTGTGTGTGAGGGAATAAGACGTAGCCAACAAAACTATGGAAGAAAGCACAACCATGATTCCACGATGTATTAATAGAACATTACACAGTCCACCAATGGTGGAAAAGACACAAACTCTAAGTGTGAACAGGAGGATGGACACACCATAGACTACTGTCCCTTGAGAAAAGGAAAAACCAACTCGCAAGCCAGCAATCTGTGGAACAAAGGAGAACAAACCAACCCCCACACAATGGATTTTAATCCCATTTAACTTCGACCTGGATGAGGAAAATGAACAGTCGGCGGTGGGGAGAGTGGGAAAAACGGTCTGCCATGGCATCGTGGAGAGAGTGCAGGTA
Organism: Pseudotsuga menziesii; assembly: GCA_001517045.1. NCBI lineage: Eukaryota > Viridiplantae > Streptophyta > Pinopsida > Pinales > Pinaceae > Pseudotsuga > Pseudotsuga menziesii. The sequence goes on along the minus strand of LPNX010873850.1, from coordinate 21,662 downwards.
TGGGTGTAGTGGTTTTCCTGCTGGAGTATCGGTCAACCTAGTGGAGTGTGCATGTGGGAAAGGCATGGTAGTCCTACCTTACTCCACTACCAGCAGAACAATTAAGATGGTCATTTGATGAGACAAGGTGACACATGGCTTTATCCCTTCCATGGCTCAAGGTTTAGCATTCCTCCTCCTTGTCCTTAGGAATAATGCCCTTTCTCAAATTAGTTGCAGAGAACATAGCTGGTTGGGTTATTTAATTAAAAATGCATAGTTACATGATGCCACAATTTAATATGTATGTCACATGTCCTGATATACCATTGGTGACAATTTCAATCCGAAACATAACATAATCAATCGATGGTGGGGCCTTTGCCTTTAGCTCCACACCATGATTATTTACAATATATGTATCATGTATATTTAATGCAAACAGGGTCAAAACCAGGTTGTTACATTCCCCTCCCCCTTCAATAGCATTTTCCTCAGTGCTTTACAAAATTGAACAAAATGCTACACTGGTATCGCCTCAGTGTTCCGCATATTTGAACAAAAATGCATGTGCCAATCGCATGGCATCCTCCAGCTCCCATGTAGCCTCTTCAGGTCTGTAATGCTCCCATTGCACCTTTACATGCCCTATGGCTCTGTTCCAAAGCATTGTGACCTTCCTGTTGAGGATGCGCATTGGCTCGATTTGGAACTCTCCCTCAAGTTCCACCTGAATCACATCCCAATTTATAACATGGTTAGGATCATGTACATATTTCTTAAGAAAAGAAACATGAAAAACATTATGAGCTCTAGTACTAGCAGGAAATGCAAGTCTATATGCAACAGGCCCTATTCTTTCAAGCACTTCAAACGGGCCACAATATCTAGGTGACAGCTTGGCACAAATTCCAAGCTTCAAGGAAATTTTCTTTTCTTTCACTCTGACGTAAACATGATCCCCAACATTGAACTCTCTATTCATCCTATGCTTATCAGCATAGCTTTTCTGTCTGTCCTATGCTGCTTTCAGATTATGCCTGATCTTTACACCCTCTTGCTCCATTTCCTTGAGCAACTCTGGTCCAAGCACAACTCTATTCACTGGGTTATCCCAAGTCACTGGTGTTATACACCTTCTTCCATACAAAGCTTCATATAGACTCATCCCCAAGGATGCATGCTGTCCATTATTATAAGCAAACTCTACCTAGTGTAAGTAATCTTCCCACTTGGTTGGTTTGTCCATCACATACATGCAAAGCATATCTTCAAGCACCTGATTAACTCTTTCTGTCTACCTATTTTTCTGAGGATGATAGGTAGTGCTGAAGTTTAGCTTTGTACCTATTTATGCCAGAAATTGTTCCCAGACTACAATAGAACAAGCCAACACAATCTCAATAATTTCAATAAAACAAAATAGGGTTTTTAGGGTTTTTAAGGATTTTTGGTTGAGAATTTTAATGACAAGAGGGAATACATTCATAAATCCAAATAAACACTAAGTCATAAGCATAGAAAGGCTGAGATGCATAACATAATAACCATAATCCAACAGAAAACAACACTGAGGTTCATCCACAGATGATAAGCATTCCAAGTAAAAAAACTTTAAACCGGCAATGAAATTACCAATTGAGTAACTAAAACAGGTTATAAATGAATCCAGAGAACAAACTAAAGGGTGATGGAGCATATATTTCATAATCAGTCTTTCAAATACACATAAGAGTCATTTAATTAGCTTATGAACAAGTCTAAAGACCTCCTCTTACCAGCCAAAAAAATTGAACCATCTGTCCTCTTTGTGACTTACATTAATACTATCCTACAAAATTGGTTAAGGAATTGAACCCCAATTGCTTTTTTAGCCTACTCATTGAAATAGTTTCATCTCAATAATATTTACAAAAATAAAGTAACTTTCAACCTTAACTAATAACTGATTATCTTAACAAACTTTACAGATCTTTAGCTACTTCAGCTAACAAGGATATCCCTTCTAGGGCTTGGGATTTTCTCCTTGCCTTCATTTGATGTGCTTCTTGTTAGAATAATCAACCCATAGTTTACCCACTAAGACATTAATTTAATTATTTTTGTCTTATTAGCCTAGTTCATGTGTCCCACCTTGTGCAAGTTGTCTTTTACCTATCCATAGTGGTCAAACTTTCCTTATTTCACTCATGTAAAGCATGGGAAAGCCCAAGGAATCAAATCTGCTTTATTCCTGGCCTCCTAGGTGCCCTTCTTCTTTTTCTGCTTTATTCCCTGCTTTTTCAGTGTTTTAAGGTAAATGGAAAAGCTAGACTAGGTGAGGTGAACTAGTTTTTTGTCCTCTTCATCCTCCACTCTTTTCTCCTTGAAAAAGCATGTATGAGCTACCTTTCCACCACTCTTTAGCTTGCCTAATCCATTTTTCCAATTCGTGAGCTCCATGACAGATTTGGGATCAGCTTTTTACACCTATGGGGGATTTGCATATTTTTAGTAAGCCTGCTTTATGCTAGATTTGAATTTATCCTCATGCAATCGAATCCCTGATGTATGTTATTTATTCAGCAACCTATTATGTTACAGGGTTGGCTATTGTACACTGATTTAATATAGTTTAGTGTTCAGCTCCAATTTCAGTCTCTTTTGTGAGTGATTTTGCATGATCAATTGTTAATTGTTGTGAATAAAATTAATCTATCACTGGGTTCAATTTCCACATGGTATCAGAGCCATTGTAGATCGATTTTTCTCCTTCAAAATTTTTTTGCAGGTTTGACATCAGTGACTAGGAGCCTTCTACTGACAGCCGGGACAGATTTTCTAAGCTATGGATCAATCACAGAAAACTATCTTGACTCCCTTCAATTTCTTTGAATGGAAATCAGAGATGGAGATACCGTTGAGAGTGAAATGCCTCTATAGGGTGACTATGGAAACAGAAGTAGAGCCCAATGCAGCTGCAGAGAAGATAAAATGGCACAACAGGAGGGATGAGGCCTATGGTCTCATGTGTCTGAGTATTTCCAGAGACCTCCCTTTCCATCTTGATGGATTGACATCACTGAATGAAGTATGGGAGAAGCTTTCTGATCTTTTTGGAAAGACAGATGAGATGAGGGGACATCAAATCGAAAATGAGCTGATTTCTCTGAGTCCAAATAGATTTGAATCCCTGCAGCTATATTTCTCCAAGTTCAAAGCACTTGTTTTGTAGCTGAAACAGTGTGGGATCGAAAAGAAGAATGATCAGTTTGTCCTGGCCATTATCTCGAAGCTAGGCCCTGACTATTCAGTGTTTTTTTCGACCTTCTATGCCACAAAACTGACAGCTCGAACCTGGAAGATGCTTAGCCTTGCAGATTTCATGGAATCTCTCACACAAGAACAGGATAAGCTGGTGATGATGGGAACCATCAAACCATCCAAATATCAAGCTTTGATTGCTGGAGATTCAAAGGTGTATTCAAAAGGCAAAAAGAAATCTAAAAAGCCACCTGAGCAAAAGAGAGACAAGAAACAATCTCCAGAGGAGCCACAAGGTTCCAAGAAGAACTACCAGAAGAAGAAAAACAAAGGTGAAATGAGCAAGTGCGCATACTGCAATAAGGGAAATCACACTGAAAGCTCTTGTATGAAGAAGCAAATAGACATGCTGACCCAACTCCTGGAGAAGAATGGCATATCCTTTCCAGAAAGCTCAAAGAAGAGAGAAGGAGGATCAAGTTCAGATGGCAGAGAGAGAGTTCATGCATTGGTTGCTGGCACATCAAGCTCACCCAGTTTTATCATTGATTCTGGAGCTTCAAGACACATGGTTTCGACCAAGGAGGCCTTCTCCTCACTTGATATGTCGAAAGGACCACCTATAGTACTGGGAGATGACTCTCTCACTGAAATTTTGGGCAAAGGGAGGATTGATCTTGATCATGGTTAGTTCAGCAATGTCTTGTATGTGCCTGGTCTTGCCTCCAACCTCTTGTCAGTGTACCGAATGACCCAGTCTCCTAAGAAATTCATATTCTCCCCTGATGAAGTTGAGATCACTGAGATCTCAAGTGTTATAATCATTGCAAAAGGAGTTGCAAATCATGCTCAAAAGGTATACATGTTCTCACACTTCCTACCCTACTCAAACCCCTCTACTCTTCTGATTCATGCTAATGAAGCTAGCAAGCTTTGGCATGAAATATTTGGCCACCTAAATTACAAGTATCTTTCTGATCTTAGTGAAAAAGAGATGGTCATAGGGTTGCCCAAGATAAAATTTTCCAAAGGAGTCTTCCAAGGTTGTATCCTAGGAAAACACCCAGAGCATAAATTTGAGAGAACCTTTGCACCCCTCGAGCTGATCCATAGTGATGTTGTTGGCCCATTCCCTCATATGTCCATGAGTCAGGCCAAATATGCATTGAATTTCATTGATGAATTTTCCATGTATTGTTGGGTTCACTTCCTGAAACACAAGTCTGAAGTTTTTGGCCTATTCAAAGTCTTTAAGGCCTTGGTTGAGAACCAGTCTGGAAGGAAACTCAAGGCCCTCAGATCTGAAAATGGTGGTGATTATGTCAAGTATGATTTTATTAATTATTGTGCATATGCAGGTATTCAGATGCAGCATTCTATCCCTTACACACCACAGCAAAATGGTGTTGCTGAGAGGAAGAATAGATCACTGAAGGAGATGGCAACATGCATGATGGAGGCCAAAACTTTGCCACCAAAGTACTGGGCTAAAGCTATCAACTATGTAGCCTATATTTAGAATAGGGTGCCTCATAAACAGCTTTATGGCATGACTCCCTTCGAATCATGGAGTGGGCACAAGCCAAATGTGACCCATTTTAGGATTTTTGGCTCAAAGGCTTGGGCTAAAATCCCAACAGAGAAGAGGAAGGCTTTGCAGACCCAAGGACAAGAGTGTCTTTTTGTTGGATACTCTGAAGATTCAAAAGGGTACAAACTGATAAATTTGAGCACAAGCAAAGCCTTCATCGAAAGGTGTGTTCAGTTTGAAGAAGAACCCCTTGCAGCAGTGGAAGTTGGAGAAGCCTCTTCTCCACATGAACCTCAAGAAGTAAGTAAAGAGTTTGTTGAACATAATGATTCTGATTTGTATGATGGAGATGAGTTTATTTCAGACCCTAACAGCCCTACAAGGCCAAAATGGGCAGCCAAGACACTACATGCATCAAGTGAGCTAGTTGGGGATCCCAATGACCCAAGGAGGACTAGATCTCAGTTTGAGAGTGGTCTGTGCATGAAGGATCCTATGTTTGCTGAAAAATTCTATTTGATGGTGGAGTCTAATCCTCAAACATATTAATAAGTAGCAGGAGATCCAATATGGCAAACAGTCATGAGGGAGGACTTCAGATCACTCCAGAAGAGCAACATATGGGAGCTAGTGGATCTTCCTCAAGGAAGAAAGTTAGTCCAGTGTAAGTGGGTCTATAAGACCAAATTTTCTGCTGACGGTTCACCACTGAAGTACAAGGACATATTGGTAGCCAAGGGCTACTCACAGGTTCATGGCATATATTACAATGAGACCTTTGCCCCAGTGGCAAAGATGGATTCCATCAGGCTAGCCTTAGCCATTGTAGCCTCAAGGCAATGGGAGGTACATCACATGGATGTAAAATGTGCCTTCCTGAATGGAGATCTCACTGAAGAGATATATATGCAGCAGCCTCAAGGTTTTTCTACTAACCCTTCTCTTGTGTGCAGGTTGAGAAGGTCGTTGTATGGGCTAAAGCAAGCCCCCGGGGCTTGGTATGCCAAGATCGATAGCTTCTTGCTATCACTGAACTTTGTTCGGTGCAAATCAGATCCAAATGTCTATTTGAAGTTAGTTAATGGTTCATTAATGATCATTATGTTATATTTTGATGACCTCCTCATTACAAGAAGCTCAAAGGCTGAGATTGCTTCCTTAAAAGGAGCTATGAACCAAGCCTTCTCCATGACAAACTTGGGGCTCTTAAGTCAATTTTTGGGGCTTGAGATTGCTCAAACCAAAGCTGGAATAAAGGTGCACCAGTCCAAATATGCCTTGGAATTGCTGAAAAAATTCAAAATGAAGGATTTCAAAGCAAGCAAAACTCCTTTCCTTTCAGGAATGAAGCTGGAAGAAGCTGATTCTTCACCGATGGTAAACAATACACTATATAGAAAATTGATTGGATGTTTGTTGTATATAACACATACTAGACCTGATATTTGTTATGCAGTAAGTGTGGCTTCTAGATACATGGATCATCCTCATGAGATCCATTGGAAATAAGCCAAAAGGATCCTTAACTTTGTTCAGGGAACAAGGACACATGGGATCTTCTATAAAGCAAAATCTGATCTTGATTTGATTGGATTTATTGACAGTGATTGGGCAGGTGATAGCACAGACAGAAAGTCCACATCAAGATATGTGTTCATGCTTGTAGAAGGGCCAATCAGCTGTTCAAGCAAGAAACAGAGTGCCATTGCACTTTCATCTACAAAAGCAGAGTACAGAGGAGTTGTTAATGCAGCAACTCAATGTTTATGGTTGTAGGGTTTACTTGGAGAGTGTGGCTTCGAACCAGAGTACTCAAATACCATCTACTATGATAACCAAAGTACCATTTGAATCTACAAAGATCCAGTTCAGAAGCAGAGAACCAAACACATTGAGATCCATATGCACTACATCAGAGAGCTTGTGCATGATGGCACCATTCACCTACTCTTCTGTTCATCTTTAGAACAAGTAGCTGATATCTTCACCAAAGCATTTTGTGAGAAGACCTTCAGCAATCACAAATCACTGCTGGGGATTGCTGATCATGCTGTGAAGCATGAGTGAAGACAAGATTCCAAAATTTTGTTTTACAGTCCATGTTTAAGGGAGCATTTTCCCAAGTTGGTTTTGCCTCTTTCCTTGTTTAAATGGACATGCAGTATGTAAAGGGTGACTAAGCCTTATTGCTAGGCCCTATAATTTTCTGATATATTACTCATAAGTCAGGTTTAAGGGGGGGTGTTAGAATAATCAACCCATAGTTTACCCACTTAGACATTAATTTAATTATTTTTGTCTTATTAGCCTAGTTCATGTATCCCACCTTGTGCAAGTTGTCTTTTACCTATCCATAGTGGTCAAACTTGCCTTATTTGACTCATGTAGCGCATGGGAAATCCCAAGGAATCAAATCTTCTTTATTCCTGGCCTCCTAGGCGCCCTTCTGCTTTATCTTCTTTATTCCCTGCTTTTTTAGTGTTTTAAGGAAAATGGAAAAGCTAGACTAGGTGAGGTGAACTAGTTTTTTGTCCTCTTCATCCTCCACTCTTTTCTCCTTGCAAAATCATGTATGAGCTGCCATTCCACCACTCTTTAGCTTGCCTAAGCCATTTTTCCAATTCGTGAGTTCCATGACAGATTTGGGATCAGCTTTTTACACCTATGGGGGATTTGCTTATTTTTAGTAAGCCTGCTTTATGCTAGATTTGAATTGCTCCTCATGCATTCGAATCCATGATGTATGTTATTTATTCAGAAACCTATTATGTTACAAGGTTGGCTATTGTACACTGAGTTAATACAGTTTAGTGTTCAGCTCGAATTTCAGTCTCTTTTGTGAGTGATTTTGCATGATCAATTGTTAATTGTTGTGAGTAAATATAATCTATCACTAGGTTCAATTTCCACACTTCCATATCTACAATCTTTCTGGTTAGTTCTTGATTTTGCTACTGCAGATCCTGGATGGTTTGCTTCAACATTGTAAATTGACCTTCTATATTCCTCTTCCTTTTCAATGCCTCTCTTGAAACTGCAATCAGCTCCTGATAGTGGCTATTCACCTCATCCAAATCCTCTCCGAGTCTTCTATTTTCCATGACCAAGCCATCATTCATATCCTACATGTATTCCACCTAATAGTTATATTGTTTTACACTTCTCTGTAAATTCTCTTTTTCTGAAGCAATGGTTTTATTTCCTGCTATGGTTTGCATCTCATTTGGAAGCCATTGAATATTCAATCTCTTATAAATTTCTTCATCTTATGGAAACAATTCTGTAGGATTTTTAGGAAAACCTAAGTTTTATTCACTCTCAACTTTACCTGGAACCTTTTCCTCAACCATCACATTCTCTTCTGAGTAAGAACCCTTTATCTCACCTTCTTGTTGTTCCTGCAACATTTGACTTCGTACCTCTAGAAATATATCAGATATTTTAGTATCATTCAAGATAGACTCTCTTTCTAATTCCATTGGCCTTTTTCCCTTACTGTCACCCTTATCATCATTCAATTTTTCCTCAAATGAAGAATCATCTATCACTATTACTCTTTCTTTGTTCAATTTAGGATTCAGCAACTTCTTCATATTCAGTCTGAGTTTATTTCTAGATCTGGTTTTTGGTCTCCACATAGAAGCAATCTCCCCCAACATTTTGAAAGTCTTACCCTGATGGGTAACTAAGGAAAACTCAACAAATTTTAGTTTCTTTCTTTTTGGTAATGCTACCTCATCACCTTGGCTGTGAAATTCCTTCTCAGTACAAACCCTAGTTGCATTAGTGACAGGGAATTTCTCATCATTAAATAGGTATTTCTCATCTTCTAACAGAACTGTGATAGGACTTTGTCTTTGAACTTCAATCACCTCTTTCTCATTTGAAATTTTCTCTGCAGGTACAGCATTTTCAGCAGAAATTGTCTCTGCATGTATAGCATTTTGAACAGGCTCGGCCTCCTTATTATTTGACAGTAAATTGTTTCTCTCATTGTCATTAAGGTGTTGTTTAGATTCAAAGTATTCATTTGCATGATCTAAAACTTCCCCTAATTTAACCCTGTCTTCATCTTTGACCTTTACCTTTTGTTTGAGTTTTCTGATCAAAGTTTTCCCTTTATCAGCTTGTCTTCTGTGAGACTATCTTTCTTGACCATTTTGAAAACCTGACCAGAAAAGGAAATACTCCCAAGTCTTTCCCCTACTCTGCAAAACAAATTTTATGATGATTTTGATAAGTCCATGATGGAAAATAGACTGTTTAGTATGATTTTGGTGCTCCTTAACTCTGCAAGACATCTTCTACAGACTCTTCAGAAAGAAAAAGGGTAAGTTCATCTTGGACTCATTAGTGAGATGCTGCAAAAATATGAAGTGGTATTTGAAAACAAAGGCATATCTACCCTCACAGGCAATATAACTCTGTAAAAATTTAATGGGCTCTATCCATTCAGGCTTGAAGTTATGAATAGGTACACCTTTACCCCAATCTGCAATTACACCAGGAAGTAAGTACTTTTGTGCATTGAAGGTGAATGGAACCTTATTAAACCATAATTATCCCTCGTTCTTGATGCCTGTTGCCTTAGCTACCAACTCCTTGGTCAATTTGAAATTTAAAGTAGCAAAAGACAAAATGTCTTGATCATAGCACTGAGAAAATTTATGGGATACCTCTGCATGATATCCATCAATCTTTTTGAAAAATGTCAACCATCCTGCATTAGAAAATAACTCCGCACATTCTGGAAAATTATCTATCCAAGTTAGGTCAGTGGGATCAGCTCTATTTTTTTTCCACTTTTCTTCATGTTCACTATGGTTTAACAGCACCTATAAATTATTCCACAGTCTATCTATCTTCAAATCATAACAGTCTACCCTAACACACAGTTCAAGGAATCTTTTATGCCAAATTGCAACAGCCTAACCTAATCACAGAGTTCAGGGAAATCCAATAGTTTTGCTTTGAATTTTACTATTTTAAATGATGAATACTTGGATATATTTGTTAATAGTTCATCATTCATAGTCTATTAGGTGAAAAACTCATATCCATCCTTCGAATTTTAACATTAAGGATTTTATCAGAAAAACCTGAAATTAAGCAAACCCTAGCAAATGACATGCGGGGTACCTGCTCAGAAGACCAATACGAGTGCTAGAATGGAATCACTTCAATGGTTAGGTGTCGAATTTCACATTCCACCTGTCTCTAACTGTCCAGACCACTTCAAACAGTCACTGCTGAAAATCCCTAATTCCTCATTCAATTGAAAAATCTTGATTTATCAATAGTGTCTTCTCACCATGACCTCCAATATCCTTCATGTCCTTCAGATAAGGAACATACTCTTGAAAAACTCTATCTCATTCTACTCACTATCATCATTCACCCTGCACTGCATGCAATCGCCACGATCTACCTCATATGATGATCATCCACCTGTTTCAATGATAAACTATGCAGAACACGTTTCAAATGCATCAAATGATGTGATTAACACCTCAGAGACAAGACACCTGAAAAATCAGACTGAAGAAATGATGATTTTAGCATTCATGACTTTCTTGTAGAGCTCGAGTGTATTAATTTTTCTCTTGTGCTACAAGAAAGTCCAATCACATAATTTCACATTAATTTCACATCATTAGGCCACTAATAAAGTTTAATACTTGGTTTATGTGCTTAATCTCGACCTTAGTGTCATTTATAAAACCATTTAATCCATATATACCTTGTAAAACCCTTCAAGAATGAAATCTAAGCAAAATTTATAAAAGCAGGCTTAAAAATAAGAAAAATCAAAATCATGAAAATTAAAAGTTTGAACTCAAAACTACCTTTATAAACAAAATTTACTAGAAGCAAAAATACTAGCAAGGTTCAAAAACATAAATAAAAGCATAAAACTAAGGAAGACAAAATCATGACCTAACAGTACCCAAATCTGCAAACAATCCCTTCCAAAAATTGGAAGTGAACTTGACATCTCTATCAGAGACTATTGCCTTCGGCAATCCATGCAATTTGAAAATCTCCTTCATGAAAATATTTGCAATGTCATCAGTCTTATGCGTAGACTTCACTGGTATAAAATGTGCTACTTTTGTCAACTTGTCTACCACAACCATGATGGAATCATGTTGTCTCCAAGTCATTGGCAATCCCATGATAAAATCCATGAAAATAACTTCCCATTTCCATTCAGAAACTGGCAAAGGCTGCAACAAACCTGTTGGATGTTGATGCTCAACCTTTACCTGGTGACATTTCATGCACCTTGAAATGTACTCAGCCATGTCCTTTTTCATTCCTGGCCAAAAGTACTGCTTTCTAGCTATAGCAATTGTCTTCTGATATCCTAGGTGACCAGAATACGGAGCTTGATGGATTTCATCCATAACAGCTCTCCTCAAATCTGCTACATTCGGAATATAAATTATGCCTTTATAAGTGAGAAGTCCATCTTCTTCCAATTTATATCCTTCATACTTCTTCTCAAGACTTTGCTGCTGCAATTTGTCTTTTACCTACTCATACAATTCATCTACGGTTACATGTTTACCAATTTGCTTCCTCAAGTCTGATTGGAAAATACTAAGAGATGCCCAATGCATTTCCTGTACCTTCCTAGTGAGTGCATCAGCTACCTTGTTCTCTTTTCCTTTTATGTGCTTGATTTCAAAATCAAACTCACATAGAAATTTCAGCCATCTCGCTTTCCTAGCATTCAAAGTAGGTTGATCAAACAAATACTTCAGGACACAATGGTCTATCCTGAGCTCAAATCTTCTACCCATCAAGTAATGTCTCCACATCTTGAGATCATGTGCTATGGTTGCAAGCTCTATATCATGAGTGGCATAGTTCTTCTCATGCTCCTTCAAATTTCTTGACTCATAACATATCACGTGGTTTTCCTGCATAAGGACTCCTCCAAGCCCTTGTCCGCATGCACCGGTACATACCACAAAATCTTTCTCTGGATCTGCAACCTTCAATATTGGTGCATTGGTGAGAAGATTCTTCATCCACTGGAAGCTCTCTTCACACTTCGAAGTCCATTCGAACTTCACAAGTTCAATGGTGAAATCAATGTCCCTCTTTGGAGGAAGTCCTGGAATCTCATCAGGGAATACATCCTTGAATTCTTGTAACACCTGATAGTCCTCCAACCTAGGAGTTTCATCTCCTGTTGGTTCTAGAATATGAGCTGCATACAACTGGAAACCTTTCGAAACTTCTTCAACAGCATTGCTAAAACTTGCCTTACTGAAATTACCTTCAGAATACCTTTCACCACTACTGGGTTTCCTTCTTCATCTGTGCATTCAAAAGTCTTGGTGTAACAGTCAAGCTTCACTCTATGAGCTTTTAACCAATCCATTCCAATGAGAACATCATAGGAACCAAGAGATAGAACATTCATATCCACACAAGTGATCAATCCATTCATGACCAATGGACATTTCTCTACCACTTAACTGACTTTTCTCTTAGTCCCAGTGGCTAGCTGAACTAACCAAGATTTTCCAGGATTTACCTTCTCAAAAGCACAAATCTCCACTACCCTAGGAGTGATATAACTGTGAGTAGAACCAGGGTCAATCAAAATAGAAATAGACTGTTCAACAATCTTACCTGCAACTTCAACCACAACTGACTGGTGATCTTCCTGGCGGTCCTCCAGTGCTGCATAAATTCTAGGGATTTCCCTTGCTACTTGATCCACTGTTTCTTCTTCCCATATGCTATAAGTTGTCCTTGCACTTTCATTCTCAAGTGGACAATATCTATGCAAGTGGGGTCCTTCACATTTCCAACATTTGAGTGGACCTTTATTCTGATGTGGCTCTTTATCCTTTCCACCTGTCACTCCAATTGGATTACTCGTAGCTTGGGATGGCTTCTTCTGCTGATTCCTGAATCTAGAAGGTTTGAAACGTTTCCTTCTTTGGTCAAAATTTTCATTTTTTTATCCTTCCATGACTTATGGTAATGAGGTTTACCTTTTTTTTGTTCATAGCAATACTTATCCTTCCTTATCGCTTCTCCAAGATTTATTGGTTCATAAAACTCAATTATATCTTTGTAGGCTTGAGGCAATCCACTCATAAAATGTTGGATCTTCACTTTTTCATCTCTGATGTACCGGACATAACTCAATAATTCCAAGAACTTATTTGCATATTCATCCATGGTCTGCTATCCCAATCTCAGCTCATGGAACTCCTTAATCTTATCATCATAATATTACTGTGAGAGAGGTATTTCTGACTGAAATATTTCTTGAATTGTTTCCACTTCAGCTTCCTTTCACTGATCTTCTTTACTTTTTTGAATTGTTCCCACCAAATGGATGCTCGTCCATTCATATTGAATATGGCAACTCTTGCCTTCATGTTTCCTGAATAATCATGTACTTGAAAGTACTTCTTTATCCCAAGAAGCCAAGCTTCAACTTCTTGTCCCGTCTTTATCTCACCATCAAATGTAGGAGGTTTAGCTTTCCTGAATTCATCTCGAGAGAAATCCCTATGGTGTCTTCTTCTTTTCCTTTTATGAGAAGATGAACTTGTATCTCCACTGGATTCTTCAAACTTAGATGATCCACTGGAAGTCCTTCTCCTCCTCCTAGTGCTGCTCTTACTACCTTCTGGTCTTGATGTACCTCGTCCAGAATCTATCTTTCTCTGCAAATATGTCAAACTTTGCAACATGGTAGCATTCAACTGATGCTGCTCTTCCTGGGCTTTAATCAAGCTTCTCATGGTGGTTGCAACCTCAGATGGTGTGTCTTGGAATCTCCTTCCATTAGACTCTATGTCATCATTTCCAATACGGTCATTTTCTCCCATGTCATCTCTCACACGCTCATAGGAATCCTGAGCATCATACCCATCATGGGTTCTCATGATTGAACCACCTCTTGCTTTACCACACTGTTCTACCTGGAATACTGCTCTTGGAAGTGGTCTATAATTTTGCAAATGTGTTAGTAGCAAACTGTTAGATGCATATTATTAATATAAATCAAAACTAACTGCCTTCCTCTTTTGGAATTTCATAAAACAACAATTTTTCTAAAACACAAAATTTTCTCTCTTCAACCCTGTAATCCACTGACAGTCTTCCGAAAATTTTCATGAAAAATGGTTAAAATTTGCTGAGAAAATCTCTTTGAAAAAATCCAAAATTTCCTTTGGTCCAATCGGACCTCCTCTCAACTATCTTTCCAACACATCAGTGGTCAAAACATCTAGCTCATCAGTGGTCTGATCATTTATTTCTTTCCGGTGCTTCAGCAACTAAATCCTGATCTGCATCGATGAGAAAATAGACTGTTCATCGGGTGCGCAATCCCTTGAGCAACCGCAATGGTGGATTTACAATCCCTTAATTCCTTTCGATTGGCAACCTGATCCTTAATAATTTTCTAATGATCTTACACTCTTCAAAATTTTCTTCTAATCAGATCCATAATGGTCTGACAGTCCGAACATCATCAGCGGGGAAACCCACTAATCCATTGCATCGGCGGTCGGACGTATTGGGTGTTGGGTAGTTAGTCCTTTCAGCTTCCACAATGATGGCCTACACTCTTTCTCTGTCTTCTGCAGCTCATGACTTCGTCGGCAGTCAGAGTGACTATTGTCTTGTGGCATCAGATGGATAGTTGACTAGGCAGCCGTAACTGCGGTTCACCTTCATCAAACCTTTTTTGATCAGCGAACCCGTCCACTAATTCCTTCATCGGTGACACGTACAACTAACATTTCCTGATGGCCAATGATCTCGGGCCTTAGAGAATATTTTTGAATTTTTCTTCTTGCCTTGTCTTCTGCTGCTTTGACTCTTCCTTCAACTATTCATCGATGACGTCAATGGCTATTCTCCTCGATTCGCCAATGATCTCGTTCCTTAGAAAACTTTCGGAAACTTTTCCACTACGTCGAATGTCAGAATGACTTTCCTCTGTGCCATCAACAGTTAGAGGCTCTACCCATTGGAATCATAGTCGTCTACCCATCCGCAATGGTGGCTTAATATCATCTAACTTATTCTGATGTTCATCGGCGACGTTATCAACTAATAGTCGTCGATGGCAGATGAGTCTACGACTTAGAAAACATTTCAAATTTTCCTCTTTAGTCTTCTTTTCCACCGACTCTATCGGCTCCATCTTCCCCTATTCGTAGCTGCATCAACTGACAATTTTCGATCGGTGGATTAAATGGCATCGACAAGTGGAACCTATAACCATCGAAGGATTAGTGCACCAGGCTTCCGCAATGGCAGCGCATGAACCACTAATTCCTTTATATGTAGTCGTCAAACTTTTGCCGCATCGGTAACATGATCAGTTGAGTGTCGGTAATGAGATCAACTAATCATCGTCAATCATCGATGATTCCATTACTTCGCCAGATTTTTCCAAAATTCCTCTGTGTCGGGTGGCCTTCAGACTAATTCTTCCACTGCATCAGAAGAACTTCTCACTAAGTGTTTCGATGAGCCAATAATTCTGTCACTTGGAAAAATTTATAAATTTCTTGTGATTCACCATTTCTCCTAATTTCTTCTGGGCAGTAGGAAACCTGCCTCTGTTAACTATTCTTTCATGGCCCATTCAGGCCCATGCTGCAACCAGAGCTCTGATACCACACTATAGTGTCCCCGACCCTCCGACCGGTGAAGAGGACGCTACGATACATCACATCATCCAGGCATCTAGCCCCATGAACAAGACATACACACATATAATCCTGAAGCATGGTACTTAAATACATAAAAAATATTACGAAGCATTAATCATTCATTAACATAGCAGAAGAAAAACATCGTGCATTCATATACAATTCATCACTCAACATGTACATCAACATTCATCAATGGTAAATATACTTGCAGACACAAGTTAGGAAAGAATACTTATCTTATAGAGAACTTGTCCCGCAGCCAGCTACATCACTGCAACGTTCCACCCAACCATAGGCCTACGTTCTCCTTAATCTCTCACAAACGCTGCCACCCCTGAGCCTGGTATGATTCCCCAAGGAATAACGAACTAACAGGCTTACACATAGCCAAGGATAACAACACCACAAGGGTACATAGTTCAGCCAAGCCAACACATTTGGGCTTATCAAGTGAACATCATATCAACCAAGCCAACCAAGTTGGGTTTATCAGGCCATCCAGGAGCTGAGAAAGGCTAAATGCTAAGCTAGTGAGCTCATCTAATAGCTACAGACACCAACACCAGAGCCATCCTAGCTTCTATAACACCCACACATACCCAACGCAAGGAAATCAATCCCTTCTCTACAACGCAGTCCCTCAGACCTTGATCTCCATTCCAGTGCTATTCATGGGTTGTGGAGAAGAAATCCAGCTCAGTAGCTATGTCTGTGTGGTTCCCAAACCACCAGGTTTATCAAGCACAGCAGGCCCTCATTCACCACTCCCATGTAGTCCAAGGACAAACCACTGCATGCATGCATTAAAATAGCTATTATAGATTTAACAGGGGAAGAAACAAGTTCCTAGATCGTTCTTGGCCCTATCGTAGCCAAAACGATCCCACAGCAACCTACAGAAGCCAAAACACAGGGGAAAACACAGTCCCGCAACCGTGGCAACAACATCCCATGAACAACCATGCACTCACAGCACACAATCCCCATTGCAATTGCTGGAGAACTTACTCTGACAGAAAATGGAAAGGAAGTGACTCCCAATCTATGTGTGAAGGAAAAGACACAAACTCTAAGTGTGAACAGGAGGATGGACACACCGCAAACTATTGTCCCCTGAGAAAAGGAAGAACTAACTCGCAAGCCAGCAATTCATGAAATAGAGGAGAATGAACCAACCCCCACACAATGGATTGTAATCCCATTTAACTATGCCCTACATGACGAAAACGAATAGTCGGCGGTGAGGAGAGTGGGAAAAATAGTCTTCCATCGCATTGTGGAGAGAGTGCAAGCATGGGTGTAGTGGTTTTCCTACCAGCGTATTGGTCAGCCCAGTGGAGTGTGTGTGTGGGCAAGGCATGGCAGTCCTGCCACACTCCACTTCTAGCATTAACAGCTCCAACCACCAGCATAACAATTAAGATGGTCGTTCGATGAGACAAGGGAAGCTAAGAAATTAAACAAGGTGACACATGGCTTTATCCCCCCCATGGCTCAAGGTTTAGCATTCCTCCTCCCTATCCTTAGGAATCATGCTCCTTCTCAATTTAGTTGTAGAGAACATAGCTGGTTAGGTTATTTAATTAAAAATGTGTAGATACATGATGCCATAATTTAATATGTATGCGGCATGTCCCGATATACCATTGGTGACAATTTCAATCCAAAACATAGCATAATCAATAAATGGTGGGTCCTTTTCCTTTAGCTCCATACCATGATTATTTACAATATATGTATCATGTATATTTAATGCAAAGGAGGTCAAAACTGGGGTGTTACAGGTGGTGACTCCACAGACCATGGAGAGATATCTCTGGATGGTTTTCTTGGGAAGAAGGGTCAACAAGAAGTTGTTGAATGTCATTCTACACATCTACTGGATCCTTAGTATCGTCATAAATTTCAAGTGGAGGTGGAGATTCCAAATTCAAGAGATAGAGATATTTCTTAGAACATCAATGTCCCTGGGTGAATTTCTCATCACAATTATAACTAAGTCATTTTTATCTACATGCCTGCATCTTGGCTTTAGAGAAATGCTTGATAGGAGTGGTTCTAGGAGATGGAGGGATTGGAAGTCTTTGAGGAACCCTATTTTTTAATGGAACACAAGTGGATTTGGAGCATTGTTGATCCCTGATCTTGTCCTCTGTCAACTTATACAACCCTATGGATTTCATCATTGCTTTGGGACATAACATTTTAACCTCGGAATGGATTACATCCTTCATACCAATGATAAAACAACTCCTGTAGAATGCATCAAAAAATCCTTCTGTGTGATTGGCCAGTTTCTCAAATTATGTTGGATACTCCCTCGTAGTGCCAGTTTGGCGAAGTTTGGTGATTTTTCCTGTCAATTCATCAAAAATACTCGAGCCAAATCGTTGCAAAAGGAGTTGAAAAAAATCTATCCAGTTTGGATCTTCATGAACCTTTATGTACCAATGGAACCATTGAAGGAATTCATGTTCCAAATGAAAGGATGCCAGTGGGATTTTATTGACATCAAAAGTGTTATGAAGACTGAAATATTGTTATTCCCTAGAAATCCATCTAGTCATACCATCACCATTTAAGCGAGGTAAATCAATCTTCAGCCCATAGAATTTGTTGGAAGAAGAGAACCTATCGTCTGTAGAAGACTTGGGTTATCGCCCATTGCTCATGGTTGAATGTTGAAGATGGAGGATGAGAAATTTTTCATCCATATCTTAGATTTTGGTCTTAAGGCTGAAAATTTTGTATTCCATTTGTTTTCGCATGCGCAGGTGACAACCATAACCATGTTTTTTTTATAGAAATGATCTATGGCAGCTCTAGAAAAATGCAATCCACACTTTATCAACTGAAAATAGATATGGACCCCAAGTATGCTTGGATTCCTAAAGGTTCAGGGGGTACCATCGTCTACCAATGTTGTTTAACATCTTGCGTATTGGGGCAGTACCCCTCAGTCCATGACTATGGTAAAACTGAAAACCACTTTGCCACAAATGACAGCTCTTGGTTTACCTCATGAGTTGGAACTAGTCAATCAGATAGGGGTCATTGTCCTTTTCTTTTGGCAAGTCCTCTCAATGTCCAACTACTTCGAGGTTCCTCTGGTACTCCTCACCATGAGTTTTAGGGATATGCCCAATTACTTCTCAAAGCTAAGCGGATAGCAGGGATAATTTTAGGGGTGAAATTTATCCCATGGGCTATTTTTCCATGTTTTTCTCCAAAAAAAGATTCGCCATTTTGCATTTTTTGAAGATATGTTTTGCCCAATTTTGATGGGGTAAAACATTTTCACCCTAAAAATTGCCAAATTATTATATAAACGATATAAAATCATTGGAAATTAAAATATTTTTTGAAAAATATCTCCAAACATTTTATAGTTGGTGTTTTAAGAATGGGTAAGATTCGCCAACATTTATACACTTTTAAATTAGTATGGTTCCTTAAAATAATCCTTGGTAGATAGGGGTTATTCCTTGATTCGAACCTACAATGAACAATGCAGACACAATAAGAAGCACAACAACAATAATTACAATGTCAAAAAGCACTACAAAAGAAAAAAATTGGCAGAAATCCCACCCAGCGAGCCCAAGAAAGTGCTTTGATACCATATGTTATCACTAAAGCTAACTCTCGAATACAAGAGAGCCACGTTTAGAGAAATATTAATGATGTGGAAAAAGTATATATGTATGAGAGTTTATGAACAAGTAAATATGACATGGCAATAGCCGCAGCAAATGTACAAATGTAATATGTTGTAATAGAAATATTTGTGAGTATGAACTTAGAGAAAAAGTAAGCTAATCCCATTCCATATCCTTAATAAACATGTATATAACCCATAAGAATTATGGTATGGATGCATAAGGACCATACACAAAACAAAATCATGAACAACACATAATTTATCAGTTCATAATAAAACAGAATAGGGCTCATCTCGACTGTAATCACTCCAAAGCCTCTCTTCATATTAAGGGAATCAAAATAAATACATGTCTTCCTACAACCAACCATAGAATATTTTTCTAACCGTTGCCTTAGCCCTCAGCTGGAACTCTCCTCCCTTGTCCCTCATTTTGTTTTACAATATATAGAGATATAATATTATAAATTTTAAATCCAAAATTAAAGGATTGAAATCTTCGAAGGACCAAGAATAGAAATTGATTACAGAAGTATAGGATTAAAAATAAATTCTAGATCCTAATTTCTTGGTCTTGCTTTGACTATTTTAGAACTAGGATCTTGATCATGACAGGTGGGCTCAAAAATGGTGTTGATCAAGAAATACCCTCTTTATAGCGTTGATTCTTTAAAACCTGCAAAATTATGAAACTACAAATTTCTTGCATATTTGGTAGTGTATGCAGATTGTCCTAGACTTTGAAATATTTTGAATGATCCAATCCCTTTGCTAACTGCTCTACCATTAAATTTGTTGCTTATGAAAGCAAGGGATTGACACGATAGCATAATGAATACAAATGATATTGATTTCATTTGACAATTTCATGAATGAAATCTATGAAATCGATTCTTTCAAGATGGAATTGGATCGCGTGGAGATAAGGCTGTTTGAATCGTGTTGAGGTATTCTAAGCTGGCACTGCTTGTCTTGATAGGGCAGCGATCTCACAAGATAACAGTGAATTGTCTTGACACTGATTACAGCCGTAGTATAACTTATTCATTGCTAAAGTCACTCAATTGAGACAATATTAATAATACTCATCATAATCGCATGATATGAGATTTATGCAATTATTCGCCAAATCTATATTAGTGTCCTGGAGATTATGGAGTGCAAATTTGTCTCAAAGGCTAGGAATTGGTTTTCCTATCACAAATTTCATGCACGATCGCTTTATCTTCAAATTGACAAACTCACTCAATCTTATCTGTGTTGGAGGTTTTTGCAACAGGTGGGATAAAATACTCTCGAACATTCTGGCAAGGAGAATTGGGTTCCTTTTTACATGTGTGCTACCAGAATCAAGAATTTTGATGCAACAGATCTGATGAAAACATCTAGATCTAGCTAGGGATAGAGTCCTCCCTGTGAGGCTTTAAGAAATGTAGACCAAGTGCCTTTTAATTTCATTGGGTTGGAGTCTTCATCCTGTTGCAAACCCACAAACTAAAAAGTAATCCAAACTCATAATCTACAAAATGAAAATTTCAATCTGTTCTGTTATATACCAATGCTCCATTGGACTGAATTCTTATTCAATGCAAATGATAACAAGCTAAAAACAAATCTGTTGAAAAATGGTGCACCTCTGCAACTGAAAATCCAACTATCTTTATTGAAAAACCAAATTCATACTGAAAATCCAAATAAATGCTCTACTGCTGAAAGTTGAAAGCGCCACTGCAACTCTACTATTGAAGGTTGAAATGGAAATGAGCTTATTTATGTACACTATCTACACTAACCAAATCTACAACTTGGTCAAGTAAAATCATGCTTCCAATCAAAATAGGTTAAGAATTGACTTAGAAATTGAACTCTTGAAATATGCTTCAGTAAGATAAAAATTGAAGAATTTACAGGCATCTCATCATGAGTCTGAAACCCATATTTAGAGCTGAAACCCATATTTTGTAGCAATCCTCAGCCATATGGCTGAGGATTCCTCAGTGTTCCCCAAATAAAATTAAGCAAAATGACTTTACTAGGATCCGTTCTCAGGCATTCCACCATATCAGTTGCACTTGTAAGTAGATGCTCTTTAATAGATAAGTTAACCTCCTTGCTTGAGTTCATTTCTTTTACCAGGATTTCCATGTTCTTCAGCAAAAATAGATCACTATACATACATCTCTCTTCTATAGAGGGAATTAAATTATTGAACAGGATTCTACATTTATCATGTATACCCTCAAACATCCTATCAAACTTTATGGACGTTATGACCTCAAGCAAACTATTGAAAACTTCTGCATCAACCTCAATTCCCCCTAATGCATCTCTTGCTCTGAAAAATTGCTCAATTGTATACAAAAATCCCTTCATACTGAATTATAGAAATAAGATAAGATCCCTAGCCATGTGGCCCGGCCTCGGTCTGTGTGTGGAAGATAGGAAGAGTTCCTGTTCCAAAAAGACTAAAAAAAACGGTGCTTTGTTTGTTTGTGAGAAGAAGAATTTGTCTTCTCTAGCCTTTAACTTGATTTTGGGTTTC